>SOPF01020061.1:0-47426 GCA_012979155.1 Hypericum perforatum
ATTAAATAATAATTCTTAAGAGAAATCAATCTCCAAACATGTGCACGGTGCAGAGTTCTCTGAACTGAACACAATTAATTAATATTTATACTCTCCTTCCTAGTCGGAAACAGATCGTAGTGTTTGAATAAATAACCTTATTTGAACCAAACATATAACTAGGTGTCATCTATAGGTTTGTTTAAATATACATTCTATGACTAATTATTCGCATCGGCTTACTTCGGATTAATTTATATAACATGGACGTTGACCTTATTTCTTTTGTGTAACAAGTATTTGTTCCCATATTTTATACTGAAATTTTTTAGTTGATGATTTGAGAGCAATTTCACCTAGGTCCAGAATAGTCTTTTCTGAAATATTCTCTCTGAATGATAACAAACAATCTACCAATCAAGTAAGACAATATTTTAATGAGTATGCTTTGTTGGGCAAATAAGAGCTAGAGTTGTAAATAATAGAGGCTTACCTTATCCGCTACGTTTCTCCAGCTATACGAGATAACTGTAGAGTGTAGATCAAATATGTAGCTATCATCTGAGATTTTGGGTGTTTTTTCTTTCCAAAATGTTATATTATTCACACAAAATTATGAGAATGATGCTAAATTTTTTAATTATCATATTGGTGATTACATTAGATATCATTTTTTTTGTGACTTGGACCGAATCATGGAAAAACAATTAGTGATCTAATCACGAAAAAAATTGTGTCTTGGTTACTCAATTTTTTTTCGTAACTTGATTATCCAAGACAATACATGACAAAGTCACGGGGAAAATGTCGTCCACACAAACCCGATCTGTACCCACCATAATCATAAACCCCTCGCCCATTGTGTGCCTGAGCTCCTAGCTCCGTCTTGCTCATCGTCCATCCAATTGTTGATGGTCCAAGTCCCCAGAGTTCTTTTTTCGACTGTTGCCCAGACTGTTGCCCAGACTGGTCAGCCTCGACACTCGTCTGTGTGCCCACCTCCAATTATCAACACCCTCGTCTCTAGTCATTGGTTTATGTAATTAATAAAATTTTCAAAGTTTTATAACTAATTTTGTTAATCTATTAGTGAATTAAATTATGTTGTAAAATGAATGAATTAATTATTTGTTGTAATTAGATAGATTATGAATTAGTAATTAAGAAATTTTTTAATTAGTGTGGTAATAAAGTTAATTAGGATTTATTTAAGCATATATTATTAATTAAATAGGTTTTGAATTAGTAATTAACATAATTTGGTTAATTAGTGCAATTATAAGATTGATTAGTATTTATTTGAAAATTTGTTGTTAATTGGTGTGTTATATAGCATATGAAAAAGGATAATTATTATTTAATTAATAATTTTTAAATTAATAATTTAGTTATTTTTGGCTAATTTTATGAGTAGTGCTACTTGAATTGTTAGTAATTATTTAATTATGATATGTTTATTTTTAGCATTTATTTGAAATATTTTACCTGTGTTACACTATTATTGTATTATTTAGTTTAATTTAAAATAGTAAATTAATAAATTTATGTTTAGTGTATTACTTGATTTATGTTAATTATCATTTTTTATTTATTAATTTGATTTATCATTGTCGTGCATCGATCATAAGCTATATAAATAACAAGGTATATTGTGCATATGATGGTTTTTATATGGACGCTATATTTTATATTTATATGTGTAGATGGAAGCGAAAGCTATGCAAAACTAGGCATTCATATTTTATATGTAAGCGGCCGAATTTTGGGATGTTTAGTGTGTTGGTCATGTTATGATCGAATTGGTTGTTATGACAACCTTGATGGAGCGGTGGTGGCCAGAGAAGCACACGTTCTATATGCTAGGAGTAGATGACAATAACGCTTCAAGATGTAGCTATACTATATGAGCTCTTTATCAATGAAATCCCTCTCACGTAACATCAAAATCCTCCTAGATGGGAGGAGGTGTGCATACACTACTTTGAAAGGAACCTGAAGGACACACCAAATTATATGGATGATAACTCAAATGCCCTGAGGTGGTTTGAAGATTTTTTTTACTCTATAGATCTCCTTGATTAGGCTCAGAATGAGATCATGCAACAATTTATCCGAGTGAGCATAATACGTCTAATTAAATACATATTATTTCTGGAGATAACTGAATCAAGGATCAATGTATGCTGATTGTTGATATTGTTGGAAGTAAATTCGATAGTAACATATAAATAGGATAGTATGTGTTTGATGCACATGTATAATCAGTTATGCAAAGCCATCGATTGTAGAGCATTTTCTATTGTTAAACATCTAGCACTAGATGTGTTTCACTATCTTTCAGTATCCAAAAATATCTCTTTTATATCCATCGATGCACATCTTCCATTTGTAACCATCCTTTTTTTACATTCCATAGAGTAAATATATGGTCTTAATATTTGATGATGTACTCACACTCTACTTCTATTACATGTGCCTTATTATTCCTCATAGCTTTTTTTTTTATTTTCTAATTTATGCTCTCTTTCAACAAACGAGAACACCTTCTCGTTCGTAGATAATAATTTTTTTGGCATAAATAGTCATCGTTAATTGTTTATCAGGCTCAATTACAGGAGTTAAGTATATCATTATTCTTTGTGTTATTGTTGGACAAAATTCATTTTTTCTTATTCTTGATATTTTCTTCTCTTTCTTTTTTCTAGAACGTCATCTTCTTCATCATCATCCTCCTCCTCTTCTTCTTCTTCAACATTTTTTTCATCAAAGTTTTTTTATTTTGCATAGAGTAGTTGCATCATTGACATCATTCTAAATTTATTTTGTTGTTGGATCAATTTCATCGACATACATCTATGTGGACATATCACTGTCATATTAATTATTGTCACTGTTATGTGTCTTGAACAAATATTGGGTAGTAATCATTACATGCCCTCTTCTTTACAATAATTTCTAATGATATCTCACCATAATTGGTCCACATATTTGACCACGATCAAAATCATGTTCACAATACCCTCTTCATCTTCAATAGTAATTTGGCAAAATATTCCTCTTTCTAAAGAACATGTAAATATTAGTCTACTAATTTTTTATTTTGATCAAGTGTAATATTTTTAACAAATTTTTTCCGAGTCTATCATAGATTAATATATCTTTTTGAAATGTCAACCTTGCTTCACCTTCTCATTGGTAGTTAAAACTAGTTTGACTTTTTTTTTAATTACTCAATCGTATTTTAACTTTATTCTCATAATATGCTGAGACGTTATTATAACTACAACAGAAGAAAATAAATATGATTGTTTAACCATCAAAAAATAACACATCAAATGTAAAAATTAACAAAATATTAACATGAAAATCTCTGTATAACCATAGTTTTAAAAAGTGGAGCTTGATCGATAGTTTGACTAGTCGAACCACGAATTAATTTTTATATTTGGTGATATTTAATTTTTGACTTGAGTGTCATATGAACCAGTAAAAAAATTAATTTATATTCTGACCGGTGATCTGATTAATGGTGTGACAAGTATTTCGACCATTTAGAATGATCGACCTAAAAGGTGGGAGAAATCTGGGGTCAATTTTTGGGTAAATTTTTTAAACTTTGATATAACAAAATACAAATTTTTAATAATGGTTTCATCAATTTTTGTATTTGCTAGTAAAATAAAATAATATTTTATTTAAAATATATAAATGACATGTACCTAAACTTTTTCACTAAAAAAATTCATAACAGCAAACAAATTATTCATAATTAATTATGTAATCTGTACACATAAATTTAGATAATAAAAATTAGGTGAGTGAAGCTAAATACTAGTTGCATATATTGATATGTGATATACAGAGAAAAGCATCCAGAAATATACAAGGTGTTCACTAAATAGTTTAAAATGCATAATGAGCTCTTTAGTGATAATATCGTCTAGATGAACCAAAATAACAATAACTCATAAATAGTTCTAAAGTCATAAAGTAATCGTCTTATAACATATTTGGTGTTTGCCAATTGTTTGGTACAATCACGTTCACCGTTTCATGTTTGTATTTGAACTGAAACAAACCAAAATAACAGAACATAAAACTCACAGGGTATCGCATGTTACTTGATCCGAAAGAATCTATGGTTGGTATAGGTCACCCATAGGAATGCCATGACGATTATATAATTACAGTTTAGCCCAAGAAATAAATGGAGGCTCTTTGGGCTATGGCTACCGGTTACACTTTGCATGGGATTTATCATATGCTCAACCACGTCGGTTATTTGATTATGCATTCTACTATTAGCTGGTGCGCCGTTTTAAGTCAATGAAGTTTCTTATTATAAAAAGTCAATGCAACTTAATATACTAGCAAACTGAATCGGAAACATAATGGTGAATAGGGGTGAGCATTTCGGATAATCTGAATCCGATTATCCGAAATGTTCATTATCCGAAATATCCGAACTTACGTTTTTCGAATCCGAATCCGAATAAGGAATTATCCGAAATTATTTCGGATTCGGATTCAGATAATCCGAATTATCCGAATTTTTTAAAATATACTACTTTTCATTATACTTTCCATTCGAAATTATTTTTTTATAAATTTTTAAGTATAAAATAATTATTTATATTATATTATATTATATATATATATATATATATTATTTTTAAGTATAAAATAATTCATTTCTAAGCCCAGCCCAAAAAAATATATTATATAATTAATATTTCGGATATTCAGATAATCCAAATTTAATTTTTTGTATCCGAATCCGAATCCGAATTAAAAATTTCGGATAATCCGAATCCGAACGTAAAATTATCCGAATCCGATTCCGAAAAAAATTTCGGATATCGGATTCGGATTCGGATTATTTTGCTCACCCCTAATGGTGAATCCTCTCCAAAAAAGAACAACATTATTTTATTAAAGTACCGATCAAGAGTCACAATCTTAATTGATGAGAGTATCGACTTCTCACAACTCAGACTTCAAGACTTCTAGTTAACTTTTTTGGGGAGGGTAGTTAGATAATGTAACGTCCCGTGATTTGACCGACTGGCTCCACTGTATCAACACAGGTCTTTTCTGTGTGCTTTGTCCTCACTCGAACTCACCCTAGGAAACTTCCCAGGAGGTCACCCATCCTGATCCTACCCTCGGCCAAGCGTGTTTAACCTTGAAGTTCTCTTAGGATGTGTGCCCGAAAATAAGGTGCACCTTATTGGTATGGATAGTAACAATCAAATCACTTAAGCCTTTCACACAGTACATATAAGGGGTATCACATTTACCCCTCCTTAAATACGCGACGTCCTCGTCGCGCTAGATACACACAATCCCAGAATCTCTCGCTTGTAGGTGCATTCGCTCCCTGAATTACACCGTACAAGTCTAGTTCGCTCTGATACCAAATGTAACGCCCCGTGATTTGACCGACTAGCTCCACTGTACCAACACAGGTTTTTTCTGCATGCTTTGTCCTCACTCGCACTCACCCTAGAAAACTTCCCAGGAAGTCACCCATCCTGATCCTATCCTCGGCCAAACACGTTTAACCTTGAAGTTCTTTTAGGATGTGTGCCCGAAAAGAAGGTGCACCTTGTTGGTATGGATAGTAACAATAAAATCACTTAAGCCGTTCACACAGTACATATAAGAGGTATCACAGATAATTAACCTACTAATTTTATGATGGAAATAAGGCACAGAAAAATGAGTACAATGAAGTAAATTAACCTTTTCAAATCATTTAATTATTTCGAGGCAATATAAAATGTGTTAGTGCATGCTTTGGCGGCCAAATTTTCTTCTAAAATTTTAAAATAGTGAGTAGGTAAATTATTTCGTCTTATAAACCAATTTATTTTACTTACGATTTTCAATGTATGATATTTTCCTACACGCCTCTTCAAATCAAGTTTATTAAACTAAAATTTATAAAGATTTAATATTGTCACTCATATTTTCAATGATGATCGTGCGAATACAACACATTACAAACTTTTTAATTTTTCTAGCGATAAGAGAGTGGCAGTGATTCGCAAAGGGCCTACCTTAGTTGTTGTAAGGGGTGTGTAAATGATATTTTGATATTCAGTTGCACTATTTTTTTGGTAATTAGAAGTTTAGGATCGATATTTTGTTTTTCAAGATATTATTCGATATCAATTTTTGAGAAATTTTGGTATTCGGTATAATTTAGAAATATACCAAAATTATTTCAATAATAAAATATCGAGTTACCAAAGTGTAATTTTACTAACTATTAAAAATAGAAAAAATCCTTACCCTTTTACCTCTCAGTTAATCGTTTCTTCTTCCATTCTCTGCCAAAGAAAAAGAAAGCTCACACATTCACTCCCAACAACTCCCCTCCCCCATGACGACAGTGACAACGCTCCTGTGAAGAATGCTCGACAAAGGCGACGACAAAACTTCTTACCTCTTGGCCGGCGAGGTTCGCGACCAACCCTCGGACTAGACCAATTCAGTGGGCCATGTCTTCTCTTGTCCATTACCGTGATTTCCATGGGATTTATATGACATGTGGTTCTTGAGAAGTCAATTAGTGTTTATTAGGCTTGAGATTCTGATTTAGATCATGAGAATTGAGTGAGGTTCGAATTGAGAGACTGAATTTCATTGGTTTATTTCAAATTTTGTATATTTTTTATTTGATATTTTTAATATTTTACCAAAATTTTTATTCGATATTTGATATTTGATATACTATTAAAATTATTTCGATTCAGAATCGATAAAAGTTTTCTTAAAATTTATAAATTCGCTATTTTCAGTATTGAATATACGAATACAGGATATACGAATACTTACCCTTACTTATTGTGTCTTGGGGTGGGCCCCTATTGGGAATCAACTTTGCCGATTCTACAAAGTGCCGTACAGTCAAAGGGTACAAAACACGATAAGCGGGACCCACCCATAAAAAGTCCCACCGACCCACCACGACGGTGTCATCCCATTCCCTCTCCGTTTCCTTCTTGGCCCTAAGCAAAATTCCGTCTGTTCCGGTTATCGATGAGTTACTTTTTCCTTGGTGGAATATCGGTTCTTTGTTACGAGACAGATCCATATCTTGTACGGACCCCTCCACCCAGCCACTGGGAAGCCGTTTCACCATCCACTTCCAACCTTGGACTTATTCCATGGCACTAACTTTAAATATCACTCGATTGTTATTCCACTATTTCATAATATCAATTAATTTGAATTTGAATTGATATTATTTTAAAATTTAAATTAAGTGGAGTGTGCTCTGTAAATAATTTGTATTATCTAAAATATTTAAATAATTTGATTAATACTATTGACACATATCTTCAAAAGAACTTCAAGATTAAATATGCATGGCTAAAAATAAAATCAAAATGAATGACATAATAAAAAGTTTTTCAAGATATAAACGAGTGACAAAAAACACGCTATAACAAATATGTTTTTATCTACGGAATAAATCAGTAACTGTAATACAGTAATAAAACTGTAAACGGACACAGAAGTTTCCGGGGAGTTATCACAAGGATAATTACTTTCTGGGTCGTCGTTTACCAACTGTCCATGTAACCAACATCAATTTATTTGAATAATTAAGTCGGAGGAAGGCAAGAAAAATTCGCCAGTAGGAAGTTTCGAAGAAGCGACGATGCAGTGCAACCTCCAATTAAAGTTTTGACGTGTTCATTTATTATGGGAATTTATTAAGTTGGCAGTTTGGTCCAACCGTACCAAGTCCTACGGAAGAGTACGGAACATAAGATACAAACAATGGAGTCCGTGGTCAAATTATGTGTGTATTTATAAATAAATGCTGAATTTAGAAATGCCCATTGGGTGAGCTATATTTGATTGTATTACGTGGGAACGTGGGATTCCTGGTCACAAGTCACCAAATTAGGTAACATCAGGTGTGGGGTCACAATTCTTAATTTGTATATCGGTAGGCTTTATTAATAATATTCGAATCCATTTTTAAGAGTTTCTGATTGTTTACCTCACTAAATTTTAGGAAAACAAAATTCAATGGAGGAAAAATCCATGCTTGAACATCCACATATAACTAATTACATATAGACTCCCACAGAAAATATTAATTGTATCCAATATGTTTACGAATCGAAGCAAATATTGATTGATCCAATATACTTACGGATTTGATAGAAATTCAATAACTCGAGAATAAGATCATACAAAAAATACAAATATAAAATATAACGTGGTTTGATCTAATGTCTACGTTCAATGTGAGAAATAATTTTTTTTTATTAATGAATACGAGTGCAAAGCCATATAAGACACCAATTAACATATCTTTATATAATAGATAATATTTTGAAGTAAACAAATTTATCTAAGTCTTCTTAGGAGTCCAAAATAAGAGTATGAGCAAAACAGAAAACTTATATCCTAGCGATCGTTGAAACTTCTGGCTATAACACTCCTCTAGTGAGTGCTAGAGGGTCACCGATCGCTAATTCTTGTCAGATTCCAGTATTTTTTTTGACATCCATATTATCGAATCTCTAGCTATTTTTTTTTTGTAAAAAATTTTAAAAAAATCAAAGTACATATTTATGTCATTGATGTAATCTAATGGTAAAAGCCCTTGATTTGTCGTGAGATCGAAGCTTCGAACCATTTCTTGTCAAGGGAAACACCCGAGATGCATTATTATATACCTAATACTATTGCATCCAAAAACAAAATTAAGGACCTGTGTGGCCAAACAAAGGTTGGGACCGCTTCCTGGCATCACCTCTTTTGTTTTCGAATGGTTTTAATTTGGATCATTTGCTTTAAGCTGATTGCAATAATACCAAGATTTGAAAAGTGTCGATATGCCAAATTGACCATAGATGTAACACGAAATGGGAGGAATCGAAGAAAAGTCCAACCCCATCTTAATTTTTTTTTAGATCCTATTATAAATCCTATTCTATTACATCAGAAATGCTTATTATGCCAGGAGTCGAACCCTGGACTTCACCCCACCCCGCCTCACCCCAATGCCACTGGACTAAATGGTCACTCGGCCAGCCCCATCTTACTTGAACGAACTCGAACTTGAGATTTCCGGTTAATTTAAAACAAACTTAGCCGTGATTGGTGGTGCATTCGTTGATGAGTACACAATGTCAACATTTTGAAGCGTGTAAAGTGGGCCATTTGAGTTCTCTAGGTAAGAAATTAAAGTGTCCCCTTCGGTGCTTGGTTGGAGTATATATGTATAACTTTACAAGTCACAGGATTTGTCCCCATTCGTAAGAATTAGCCATTGATTAACATTTCGTGCATGCGTCTCATCGCCATTTATTTTCTCACTTGAAAGCTACTTGACACCTGCGGCTTCTTTTGAGCACGATTTGTATGTCCATTATCAATTAATCACAGAGGCTAAAGTGGCAAATTAACAAAGAGAGAGGGAGGCTAGCGGGTCAAGAATTTTTTGTGATAAGTAGCTAGTGGGTCAACATTAGCGGCCTTTTGGTGTTTTACTTTATGTTGGATGAAATGGAAATACTACGTGTTATTTGAAACAATCATGTTGTTCACGACACTTAAAAGATGTTAAATAATTTAAGTTTGAATCCATCTTTAAAAAAATATTGTCACAATTTGGACAGAGGATGCAAATTAAATATGGAAGGATGCAACTTTGAAACTCAAGTTGATCAATCAACACATTTTACCATCGCGTATCATTTTTGTGACTAATAGTATGATACTTCGCATTAAACAATTATTATCGAATTAAAATTTGTACAAAATTTAATGCTATTGTAGAATTTGCATATGTAACTCAAAATTCAAAATTAATACATAATTAAATTTTACATTTATAAATATGACCACCGCGCTAATTATATTATAATCTCTGTCGGAAAGAAACAGCAGGACGCCAGTAGCAGGTAGACGATAACTGAGTCGTACGTAGACCCGACCATTGTTAGAATTCAATTCGCAGTTCGACATAATTCGATTCATCAAAAATTCGATTCGATTCGTTACCAATTCGATTCGTCAAAAATTCGATTCGAATTCGTTAAGAGACGAATTGAATACGGTTTATGATTTTTATAATTTGTCAAACCGAAGAATTTAATTCGAATTCGATTCGAGTTGAATTCGTATTAAATTCTTGTGTATATATATTACAAAATTCAGAAAATGGAAGAGAGAGGAAAATTTGAAAAATGGAGGGAGAGGTTCCGTGGGAAAAAGAGGGGGGAGAGGAGGGTGAAATTAAACAAATGGAGGGAAAAGGAAAGGAAGGCCTAAAACAAATGGAGGAAAAAGGGGGGGAGAGAATTTTGAGGGGAAAGGTGGGGAGGGAAGGTTGGAATTAAAAAATTTGGGGTGGGTGGGTTTTTTTTATTTTCTAGGGTTAATTTTTATTTTTTAATAATTTAAAAACTATTTCAAATCTTATAAATATTATTTTTTATTCTTTAAAGTTTACACACTTCAATCTAAACTCTCTACTTATCTAAATAAAAATTTAAGATAAATAAAATATTTCTAAAATTTACTAATTATATATATTAGTCATATTTATCATATAATTTTAACTATATAAAATCCTAAATTTAAAACCTTAAATTATAAAATTTCAAATCATAAATTCTAAACTCTAAAACTCCAAACCTTAAAATTTCAAACCCTAAATACTTCAAACTTCAAACCCTAAATTCTAAAACCATAAACCATAAACTTTTGAATCTCAAATCTCAAGCCCTAGAACCCTTAAACCTTATATTCCTTAAACCCTAAACCATAAACCCTACAACCCTAAACCCTAAACCCTAAACCCTAAACTCTAAAACCTCAAACCCTAAATTCTAAAATCATAAACCTTAAACCTTTAAATCCCAAATCTCAAACCCTACAGACCTTTAACATTATACTCCTTAAACCATAAACCTTAAATCCCAAAGTTTAAACCTTACATTCCCAAACATAAAATCTTAAAACCAGAAATTCTAAACCTTACAACCTTAAATATCAAACCTTTAAAACCTTAAATTTCAAATCATAGACCATAAACCTTAAAACCTTACACTCTAAACTTTGAGTCATAGTCAACTTAATTTTGTACATTAAATATAAATCCAGACTTTAGTTTATTTATTTTCCAAAAAAATTTCAATGCTTATTCAAACTAATTTGAATTCGATTGAATTCGACTATAATTCGACCATAATTTGATAATTAATAATTCGAATTCGATTCGTCTAGAGACGAATCGAATACGGTTTAAGATTTTATAAATTCAAATTCGAACCAATTCGATTCGAGTTCGACCTAATTCGACAAATGGCCAGGTCTAGTCGTACGTATGAGTGGGTACGGTACTTCTTTTTCTAAGTGCTGCCCTCCACGGTAATTCGTTATCCCAACGTGGAATGCACAATTTCTTTCTCTATTTTATTAAAAAAAAAAGCATCATAGATCTCCTATACAAATTTATATAAAAATAACCCAAAATTGAGATTATAATTTCACCTCTTTTTTTAACTTCTCCAGCGCTATTCCTACGTAGAATTAAATAATTAACCACTTATTTGTCCGTCGCTAGGTACTTCAACAAAAACAATATATCTTAATAATTCATCCCTGTACAACCAGTGACGCGGCTAGAACATATCTTGCTGAATATTAAACGACACGGTCTCCCCCACTTCACAGGTGGAGCACACGCCAGCTATGACATGCTAATTACTAATTAGCACCTGAATTAAATAGGAAAAAGTCCATATGAGTACTTTGTAATTTTTAAAAAGAATGAATCAATCCAACTTAATTCAATTTTTCTCACTTCACTCAACTCGGTTCGTCCTTTTTCATCAAAATGCATCGTTTAGACACTTAGTCATTGCTAATGTGTTGGTGAGTAAGTTATCAAATTAGAACTAAATTTATTTATTATTTTTTAAAAAATCCCACCTCTTCTCTCCTCTTCCTCATATCCTCTCACATCCATTTAACCAATACCTCAACTCTAACCAAAACCTACAAATCCAAAATTTAAAATGAAAGTTAATGAGAAGCAATCAATCCCTAAAATCTCTATCTCTCCTCCTCTGAGTTTTAATTAGGTTTCCCTCCCTCCATATTCAAAAGAAAAATAAGAGAATAGACGATGAGCGAAAATGACTAATCATCGGTCATCGGGGAATCGAAGGAAGAAAATGGATGGCGGCAGAGGTACAAAAGAGTGAAAAGGCGATAAAGGTGTTGGTGAAGAAGGTATTATGAGTTTTTGTTTCCTGGATTCTTGTGTTGGGATCTTGTGGGTTTGATTTCAAGTTAAATTTTTTAGGAATTTTTTGCTATTTTATTGTACTTGTTGGGATTTGATCCATTGTTCATTAATTATTTTCTCTATTATTGTGTTATTCTTGTAAGATAGGGCTTGATGTTGAAGATGGGAAGCATATGAGATGGGGAAGTTGAAGATGAATGGAAGAAGGGAGAGAAAAAAAGGGAATGATAAGGATTTTTTAGAATAATAAATAATTTTGGTTCAAATTTAGTAATTTATTCACCAACATGTCATGAGTGGCTAATCTGGGTCAGAGCTATGCGTAGTCCACGTAAGCATCTTAACGATGCACTTTTTTTAAAAAAAGTGTGAACCGGGCTAAGTGAAATTAAGTGAGAAATAACTGAAATTAAGTGAGAAATAACTGCATTAAGTTCGACCGATTTTTTTCTTTGAAGCCACAGGTACCCAAGTAAAAATTAGAAAAATTATAAAGTACTTATATGAACTTTGCCTAAATAAATGTTCTGCGTTCAATGTTTCCCTCACCCGAGGCAATTTTTGTTATCTCCGCGCAAAGGAAGTATTATCTATCCACGATTTCAAACCAGCTAACTTGTAATTTGCGAGGGACGCATAGTTATGTAAGACTCAAATTTAATTAGTTAATCAAGAATGTCTTCCCTTAAAACTAGGTAGAAAGACATGTCAACGTATATGATATCGTTAGATTAGTCGATTAGTAAAATCTAAACATGATGACCTATCATAACATTTGACATCTTCTTTGAGACACAGTTGCTCTCTTTACTTTTAAGACATCTCGTCCACTATATTTATTTGATGATAATGTTGTCTGAGAGCAATTAATTAAGGTGGGAGTTGGATAGTCAACCACCAACCATACTTGGCCCATTACCTACACAGTGCCTCCTTTTAAGGCATAGGCCCACTTTGTCCGGAAAGAAAACGCGCCATTCTTAATAGATTATGGTTCTTTCAAATTAAGTCTTTATATTTTTAAGTAATTGAACTTTATTTTTTTTATTTTTTTTCTGAAAAGCATTCATAAAGGGAAAGTTTATAATGGTCCATATCAAATATAATTAGATATATCTAATAGTTGGATTTGTATCAAGTAATAATGTAATGATATATATAAGATGTAATATTGCAACTTGATATTAATCTAAAAGAACCATCATAAAATTACTCATCAAACCCGTCTTGAGATGGTTGCGAGAAGCCCAACTAAATAATGCATCGTAGTTAAAGCCCATTGGAGAGCACAAAGTTGTAGGGTTTTAAAAAACGACCCAGAGGTCGATTCGGAATTGAGTTCGACCTCTGGGCCAGCTGGTCTGACCGATTCAACTGTCGGTCAGACCGAATTTTTTTTCCTTTCTAATTTTTAAGTAATTTTTTGAAATATAGATAGGTATATAGTAAATAATCTATAAATTTTATAAAACAAATATATAAAAATATCAAATATCTTGTTGAACCATCCGGTGTGACCGGATTTTTTGGACAAACTGTCTGATTGGGCCGAAAATTGGGCGGTTCACTCAGACATTCGTTTATTGACCAAAAATGGACCGCCCTTGGGTGCGATTCGTAGTCCGATCGCTGGTCAGACCACATTTTTTAAAACAATGCAAAGTTGGGCCATTTGGGCCGGATTTATCCCTGCTGTGGGCAATGTATAGTGGGCCGGACATAAACCCAGAAAAGGCCATCTATGTGGTATAGCTAGCGAGAGAAAGACACGTGGAATTTTGTTTTGACGAATTTCGTTCGGTCACTTGGAAGAACACGCAAGCACTGATAATTCCTCCCACACTCATCTTAGACTAACTGCATCAATGATCTTACCCAACGACCCAACCTATATGAGACAAACTGATTTTTGTAAAATTTTTTGGGAAAAGTTTAACTTTGATACCTGTGGTTTGACGAATTTTGCGTGATAATCTTGTGGTCCTAAAACACAACTCGTGATCATGAGGTTGGTCAATTATTTTGCGACGTAGCTTCGGACAGATTCGAGCAAAAAACACTCTCCGAACCTAAAACTAAATATCATTTTCAATCCCATATTTTTGAAAATATTCTAAAAATCCCCTCTTCCTCTTCTTCTTCCTCCTCTTTTCTCACACGTCTCTTCTTCTTCTCCCTTTTTTTCTTCTTCTTCTTCTTCCCCACATATCCTCGGCCTCCCAACATATCCTCGGCCTCGACGAAATGAGCAAGAGCTTTAGGTTGGGTTTCCTTTCCCACTTGATCGATCCTTCCATGGAACCCTAACCTAAAGCTCTTGCTCATTTCGTCGAGGTCGAGGATATGTTGGGAGGCCGAGGATATGTAGGGAAGAAGAAGAAGAGGAGGGAGAAGAAAAAGAGAAGTGAGAGAAAAAAGGAGGAAGAGGAGATTTTTAGAATACTTTTAAAAATATGAGATTGAAAATGATATTTAGTTTTAGGTTCGGAGGGTTTTTTTGGCTCGAATCTGTCCCGAGCCTACGTCGCAAAATATTGACCAACCTCAGGATCACGAGTTGTGTTTTAGGACCACAAGATTATCACGCAAAATTTGCCAAACCACAGTTATCAAAGTTATTGCGAACCTTAAGACACATTGTCCTTTCTTATAATGGGACACATGATGAAGCAGATTTTATTGGATATAATTGTGTGGTTTTAAAAAAAAGTTGATTTTTAGTAAAAATTGAAGTTATTTATTTTTCAATTATATATAAACATATCTCTATATTGACATTATTTTGATGCACAATCTAAAACTCCTTAATTTTGTTATTTGTATTATAGATCCAAATTATCCAAATTTTAAAATTTTATCTTAATTCTCATTTTTCTCATTTCTAAATATTTTTCTTACCCTCCATAGAATCGAACCTTATCTGAATCTCTACCAAGTTCCTATCTCTATACAAATCCAATCGTGACAAAACATCTCCAGCAATTTTCTTCAAAATGTTCAACAAATAATCACAGATCCTCAAAAGGGGCAACATGTGTTAATTGGGTGTTAATTGGGGTGTGAAAGAACCTAATGTCATCTTAGTGTTTAGCTAGTAAAAATAACATTATCGATAAATGTGAAGATAACAGTACAGGGTGGTATCTCTTGTCCTAATGTCGTCTTAATTTTAATTCATCACTTTATGGCAATTTTTTCTTTGTTATAATTACAATCACATACTTTTTTTATATTAAGTACAATCTAAATGTAGTAATTACAAAAGAAAATTTGAGAGAAAACGAGAAAGTTGGACTTCATGAGATCCTTCTTAAGGTTTGGAAAGTTCAAAACTTGTAGTTGTTTCCTTAGGGTCTTGGGTTTTTTGGCTTTCAATTTGATTCTGTAAAAGACCGCGACGTCATGTATGATTCTTTGGTGCGAAAGTTGCCTCAAGGCTCCCTTCACCTTCAATCTTGTGTCTCTTTCTTCAAGCCTAATTGAGTGGTCTCTAAGATAGAGAGAGTTTGGATCAGGCTGGATGGTTTGAGCAGGGAACATATAGCCAAAGACATCATTATGGGTTTGGCCGCGACCATTGGTAACCCTATTCGCTATGTTGATGCGTGTTGGATAAATTTCATGGTGGTTCTCCTCGGAATTTGATTGAACTGGACATGTCCAAGCTTCTCCCTAAAGATGCGTTGTTGAGATTAAAAATTCACCGTCATGGCGGATGTATTTTATGAGAATCTCTAGCCTTCACTACAAGAATAATGGAATATAGAGAGGGAAAAAATTGCCCCTAAAAGCTTAAAATCCCCTCAAATGTGATTTTGAGGGGAAAAAGTTCGTTGCAAGAATTCGTCTCTATATCTCCGCCGTCCAAACTCTATTGTGGGGCAGGGGTTGCCGCTATAAATATTTGTGGTGATAAAAGTCACCGCAATATGATAGCATATTAGTGACGACAGTAGCGCTGCAAAAAAGTTATAGAGGTTGTCATAATTCCCCCGCTAAAACTATTTGAGGCGGAATTAATGGCGCCGCTAAAATATTTTTGCGATAATTAAGGAATCCTTGCATAAATAGATATGAGGCATACAAAATCATCGAAAATAGTTTTTTGCAGGAATTCACCTCTATATCTCCGCCGTCAAACTCTATTGTGGCACATAGGTTGCCGCTATAGGTATTTGTGGTGATAAAAGTCACCGCAATAAGATAGCATATTAGTGGCGACAGTAGCACTACAAAAAAGTTATAGAGGCTGTATAACTCCCTTGCTAAAACCAATTGAGGCAGAATTAATGGCGCTGCTAAAACGTTTTTGCGATAACTAAGGAATCCTTGCACAAACAGATATGAGGCATAAAAAAATTATCGCAAAAAACATGCAGCAACAAACTTTATTTAGATTCAATATAATCACGAAATAATTTTTGAGGCTATATACAATGGCCACTATTCTCGGACCATTCTAATTATTTTTTAAATTAAATGTTTAATTTGATTCCCGTTCTATTTATTATCTTTTGGATCATTTCTTTATTTGAAACATTAAATACTGACTATTTATATATAATATTACAAATATTATGAAACACATTAAGAGAAAATCATCATGCATTATATACATTAATATCCAGCTAATATATAAAGTACAAAATGTCATCTTGGATCATATGGATGAAAAATTCAAACATAAGAGCTAAAAACAACACGTCAAATATTAGTCCTAAAGAAATTCTTTACAAGAAGATCAATCATGAGGACCATTATACATTAGGATCACCATTCCTAGATCCACTACACCTATCTTGAGGTGAATGTTGTTATTGAGGATAAGCATCGTAGGTAGGATGATAGTCAGGTCTAAAATTTAGGCCACGAAGCAGTATATCACCATTCCTAGATCCACCACTAGAACTATCCTAAGATGACTACTTGTTGTGTAGGATAAATATTATAGTTAGGTAGATAATTTGATAAATCGGGCCTCGTGACACTAACGGACATTATAACCATATCAATGATGAGTACCATAAGGATCCGTAGCTCCTACCTCACTCGAGTATTGCATCGATGGCTGCTGGTACTAATTATGTTATGGTTGATGACCTAATGGTCCCATCTTCCTTCAGGGTTGCATCCATGATTGCTGGATATAAGGATGTTGTTGTGGGGCTCAGGTTGTTGGCGTTGCTCCAACTCTTTTTCAGCCAACAACATATTAAGCTTCTTCTACACATCATCATACTTCTATTGTAGTTCCGCAAGCAGGGAATCAGTTGCACTTGAACTATAGGAGCCCAAATATGAAGAATTTTTTCTTTTGGTGCGTGGGCCAACACGACCAAGGCTACAGATATAACCAGACTTCTTCCCCAAAACCTTGGTCATTTTCTTCCTCAGGATGAATGCTTCCCTTAACTCATCTTGGTTATTGCTATTTCGAAGCTCCAACATTTTTACCTAATTGTTTTTAGTAAATAAAAAATAAAAAGGCAGAAGTACTTTAGTTAATCAGATTCTTCAATAAAGTATAACCTTGTTCTTTCCTAACCATTCTAACTCACAAATCAATAAAATAATAGCTTCTAGACAAATCCAACATACCAGTTGAGAGAGCAACAGAAAACTTATAAAGTATTAAAAAATATGCTGAGACCCGAGACATATACCACAGGATCAACACTAAACTTAATAGTACACCAGTGTCACGAATACAAGAATCTGCCAATACTCATAAATACAAGAATTTGACAGATGGATATGTTGCTTATAACAATAAAATGGCAACTAAAAATACCGACTGTGCAACCAGTATTAGACAATTATGATAAATTATCACTAATTTGTAAAGTTAGTAGTATGAGCTAAAAGCATTTAAGGTCATATTAGCCACGATGACCTTATAAATTAGTGATAATATAAAAGGCACAATACCTATAGTGGACTCAGGAGTTCCAACTTTAGCAGAAAACAAAATAGAACCTTTATTGTGTAGGTAGGCTAACATATTTCTCCCGAGCATTTTTGCAGACACACTTATTATTTTTGGAATGCATTCTCTTATGTAGGTTGATGTCATCAGTAATCCTCTGAATAAAAAAAAAATAGGTGTCGGACATCTCAAATAAATCCATAATTATAAGATTTGATGAGCGATTACAGTGAGTTACTTACTACCCTTCTCTTATGATACATAAAAGACCTTATCTCTCCTAAATGTTGATATTGCATCTTCGCACGATGTTTCATATTAGTTTTAGAATTTTTTTGTGAAAAGTAAGATTAAAAATGAGAGGATAACACACAACTGTTATATGCAAAATCTCAAGTTTATGCATTATAGAATAAGAGATAACCTAAAATTTAGCATTAGTATCGAAGAAATCACACAAATCAAACCAATCATTTATTCGATTAACTAACTCCTTAGAGCAGTTGTTGCGACCATACTTCTTAAATATTTGGTGGTACTTTGACCAAAGATTGCTATAGCACTTTTGTGTAGTTTCGTATAACACTAATTTCCACCACGAATCATCCCAATCTGCTTCAAATTTGCTCTACAAATGAATAGTATTATAGAAAGAAGTAATAAACTATTATAATAACTTTAAGAAATAAAAAAATAAAACAAAATAAATTATACTTACCATAACTTCCATGTTTTTCTTTGTCTGAATGTCCTGTGGGACAATTGTCCATGCCTTATCACCAGAAATAGGAATACACAATGATGCGAATAGCCGAATGTGCAAGATGAACTCTGAGCTAAGCATGTGGCCATTCTCAATGGAAAGTGCATTATCGTCATCCAACACAAGTTGTATCTTCTTTTTAGTGATTTGCTCAATCGCTTCCCTCTGCCTTCCTTGATATATGCCTCATTTACGTCTTTGAGGACGATCAACACTATCATTATTGTTGACATCAGTGTCATGTTCACCATCTTCTACCTTATCATCACCACCATCACTATCCTTGTCATCACCACCATCACTATCCTCGTCATCACCACCATCAATATCATTGACATCAATCTCATGATCCTCACCCCTGTGCATAGTAACATCAGGGTACAGAGAATGGCCAATATGGGTCTCCGGCGGTAAGTTGCGAAACCCACTATCACCATCCTCATGGAACCAATTTGTCTCTGCATATGCGGATTGTTAATATACGTAAAAATATATACCCAATTAACAAATATAATTCAAATAATGTTAAATTGAATAAATAACCTAAAAGAGGTAGATATGATTGTGAAGGTTCTTGTTGTGATATCATAACATCAACATAACAACCTTCAGACTACCTCCGTGCATGTCCTCCTCTAAGTCTAGAAGTACGTCCTCTAAGTCCATCATTACGCCCTCCTCCAATTCCTCTAGTATGTCATCCTCTCTGCCTGCATGTACTAGGACCATCTCGCTCCATGCTATATACAATAAGAACATGTTTATAAATAACGCCTCTTTAAATAAAGTGAAAGTTATTTTAGATTAAGCAAGTTCACCAGCAACCAAAAACTTCAATAATAACAGCAGAAGCAAAACTTATCTTTGGATAGGAGGCAAATGCAGAGGGAGCAAACTATTATTGGAATTGTACCAAAATTAAAGACACAAACAGGTGCTCAAGAAGTTAGAAAAAAAACTATAAAAATGGCAGAAACAAGTTGGTGAGAAAACACTCTTAGCGAGCTAAAGGAAGGGGTGGCACCTACTTCCTACTCCAAGATAATTCTAGAATAGAAGCAAAGGCGTCAAGCAATAATGTCCAATCTCCTATTATGCCAGAAACTTAAACAACAACCTCAGTACATTCCTGTATGCTGTATAACTTCGTGAAACGAACTTGAGAACGGTTCAGAGTGGCACAAGCAGAGCAAGGCAACCTTAGTGCATATTTTTTATGATGATCTATCCATACTAATAAATAATTTTTAAATTAATAATTATAATAAAATCTAGTAGACAGAAATTGAATTACACGGACTATAGTTATTTTTTTCTCAATAATAAAATTTCTTTTTTTTCTTCTGAAAAATGTACAATGTAAACTGATTGCAGATAATACATATAATCAAATAAATATAAAAACTATATTAAATTAGTTTATTGTCATTGATAAAATATAAAAGGTATTAGATAAATTAGTTTGAAAGTTATGTACGTGGATGTGAGATAAATTAATTATTTATTAAACGATAGACGAAACTATCATAATACCTACTCAAATTCATCATTCTTTTTTTTTTAAATTTGGCATTCCTTATTTATGTTCAATTCTTTAGTTTGCAATAAATTAAAATCACCATAGATTATAAAAATTGTTGCTACACAGATTTAGAAGTGTATCAAATTATGAAAAATGTACTCATTAACTATTCAAAATTATTTATACAATTTTAGAATATTGCAATAGAGTTATTGAGTAGTGAAATGAGTGGCGGTGACCCATCATCAACAATCGAACAATTCGGACACAATGATACATTAATTTTTCATCAACACATCAAACGATACTATACTTTGATGTGTTTTTAAAAACGGATATGTCGCCGTATGAATGCCCATGTTTCCTGAGTGATGTCGCTCAAGTGTCAGCAACACTGAATCCATGCCCAATTTTTTTTTACGTGAACAAATTTAAAGATGAAATTTATGTATATTTGAATCCGAATAAAAAGATAAACAACAGCGAATTCATATCCTCCTAATAATCCGAACAATGTTTGTGTTTTAGGAACTATTAATGTATGTTACTGATAATAATGTTCTTATAATTTTATCAAAATTACTCATTGGATGGATGGGAATGAATCAAGAACATAATCTTACCCTATTAGTCAAAATTACAACATGAAAAATAAAATTGACCTGTGATTTGTCGTTTTGTGAAGGATAAAATAATCATTTCACATGACAAAAAATAAAAAAAAAGTCCGATTGGTCGGTGGGACCCGAGACAAACATTTTGAATAAAATAGGGACTTAATACTCATTTATGACAAAGGAAGGCCCAATAGGAAAATAATGTAAAGACCAGGGACCTGAGGGTAATTTACCCTTTTTAATTTTGTCAACTGTATATCAAACAACGCTATATTTTGATGCATAGATTTTAAAATGGAAGTTCGATCGAACTGCGACTTGGAAAATAAAACAGGTAAAAAAACATGTTAGAACGCTTACTTAACATACCAGATTCTTTTCAGTCCGACTGCTCGGTCGTACCGGAAAATTTGGTCCTTTAGGTTTTTAATAAATCCTAGCCGAAAAGGCCAAATTAAAGCTAGAACCCTAATTTTCCATTGCCTACCCAAACTCTCGAGAGCAACTAACTGTCTTCATCGACCCTGTCCTGATGTTGGCGAGAGGAAGCCTTCGAGCGATTGCTATTGAGTGGAAGTTGTCGACCCCTAAATCCCATCCAAAATCACTGGTGTCGACAGTAGGCATTCGAGAGCTCCGTCCTGATGCCATCGAGACTCCAGAGGAAGCAATGATGAATCCACAAGCTCACCAAAGGGATGAGGTGCAAGAAGATGTGTCAGAGGATGGAGCTCCTCGAAGAACTCTCATGGATTATGGTAGGCCTACCTTAAGGGGGCAATGTTCGGGGTTTAAAGGCCTACTATAGAAGCTAACAACTTTGAGATTAAGCCAGCCATAATTCATATGCTTCAAGCTTTGGTCCAATT
Source organism: Hypericum perforatum (assembly GCA_012979155.1). Lineage (NCBI taxonomy): Eukaryota > Viridiplantae > Streptophyta > Magnoliopsida > Malpighiales > Hypericaceae > Hypericum > Hypericum perforatum. Next base: position 21,966 of record SOPF01020061.1, read on the forward strand.
CTATGGTAATCCAAGTGAATACCCTAAAGATCATATTGCTAATTTCATGGAGATAGTCAATACTTTCAAGTATAATGGAGCTTCTGATGATGCTGTGAAGCTTATGTTGTTTCCATTTACTTTCAAGGACAATACTAAGCTTTGGTACAAGCAATTGGCTAGGACACCAATAACCATATGGGAGAAGTTAGAAAATGCCTTCCTTGACAAGTATTTTCTCTTCTAAAAGACAAATAGACTGGTGAAGAAGATAAACAACTTTCAACAATTTGAGAATGAGTCTTTGAGTAAAGCTTGTGAGAGATTCAAGAGATTGCAAAGGGGTTGCCCATACCATAACTTGACAAAGGAGTCTTTGCTCCAAACATTTTACTTTAATCTTGAACAATTTACGAGGTGTACGATTGATGCTACCTCTAATGGATGCTTTTTTGAGAAAAAATAGGGATGACACTTACCATATCTTAGAGAAGTCGGTAGCTACAAACATTTTAATGGAAAATGAGATAACAAAGTATCCAACGAAGAGCAAAAAGGAGTGATTGATCTTGATATTGCCTCCTGTATTCAAGCTCAATTAGCATTATTGGCAAAAAAGGTGAATGATTTAAGCTTGAACAAAGTCTACACGGTAGCCGTGCAAACAACTTGTGAGGTTTGTGGTAATGTTGGTCACAAGATGAACCAATGTGCAATGATGAACTCTAACATGGAGCAAGTGGATTTTGTTGGTGGCCAAGGGCAATGAGCAAATTAGATGGGAAATAACCCGTACTCTTCTACTTACAATCATGGATTGTCCCAGATAAAGGACCTCCTCTACGTATTCTGCATCAAGGGCCACCTCTGGGTTTTCAACCACGTACTTTTTTGGGGATAGAATGGGAGCTCTGGAGGAGAAATTTGAGATGGACAAGTTTATGCAACAAGTTGGTGGGGTGGTTAGTCAATAAGGAAAAATTTTGGCAGCCATAAATCAGCAAGGAGCAAGGCAAAATAATTTAGAACAAATCCTCAAGGGTCAAGCAACTACCATGCACAATATGAATATGTAACTCGAGGAAATCCCAAAGGCAAGTGGCCATAGAGAGTCCAGCTCCCTTTCGAGCTCAATAAAAGCAAACCCTCGAGGACATGTGAATACAATTTCCTTGAGAAGTGGTAAGGAAATATCTACTCAAGAGATAAATAAAAAGGGCAAGGAAGACAATATGGAGGCCAGTGAGGAAGAAATGAATAAAGAGAAGAAAGAAGAGACGAAGATAGAGAAATATCCACATATGGTGATTGACGAAGAAGAAGTGTATGTGCCACCACAACCAAAGATCTCCTCTCTATCCTATCCTCAAAGGGTTAAGAGGAAAAATGGGATGGACGAGAAATTTCTTTAATTTATGGAAAAAATGAAAAATGTCCAAATTAGTGTATATTTTCTAGAGATGTTGGACCAAGTACCCACTACACCATGTTTTTGAAGGAACTCATCACAAAAAAAATAAAGTGGGACGATGGAGAGATGGTAGCCCTTACAGCAAAATATAGCTCTCTCATCTCAATGGATCTCCCGACAAAGTTACAAGACTTAGGAGAGTTTCACTATTCATTGTTTTATTGGTGATGCAGATTTTTCTAGGTGTTTATGTGATTTAGGTGCTAGCATTAACTTAGTGCCTTTATCTACTTTCAGGAAACTTGGCTTGTGCGAGGTGAAAGCAACTTCTATGCTTCTACAGTTGGCAAACCAAACTATAAAGAAGCCATTCGGGGTGGTTGAGGATATCTTAGTGAAGATTGACAAGTTTATCTTCCCTGTGGACTTCGTGGTACTGGATTTTGTAGAGGACAAGAGTTGTCCACTAATTCTTGACAGACCTTTCCTCAACAAGGTAGGTGCCTTGGTGAATGTCCATGATAGATAACCAATAGGGGATGAAAAAGTAGAATTCAAGATGTCTACTTTGATGCGTCACCTTCTTAATGAAGACATGTGCGTAAAGATTGATATGGTGGAGGAATGTGTCCTCGAGTTTTGCAAGGAGAGCATATCAAGGATTAAAGATAAGAAAAAGGGAGAAATATATAGAGAATAAGGAGAGGAGAACCTAGAAGAGTTTGAGGAAGAAGCTGATAAGAAAGATCTCCATAAAGATTTGGAGTTCCATTTGAAATACCGTACTCCACTTTCTATTATCAAGGCTCTATCTTTCGAGTTGAAAGAGCTACCCTCACATTTGAGATATGCATTCTTGAAAGATGGAGGGAGACAACCTATTATCATATCTAATAAGCTCTCCAAGAAGGAAGAGGAGAAAGTGCCACAAATTGTGAACAAACGGATTAAGGCCATGGCTTGGTAAATATCAGATGTCATGGTGATAAGTCCTAAAATTATGATGCATCATATCCATATGGAAGAGGGAGCAAAGCCAAGGGTAGATCAACAAAGGAGATTGAATCCCAACATGAAAGAACTTGTAAAGAAGGAGGTGATCAAGCTCCTTGAGGTTGGTATTATTTGTCCCATATCGGATAGTGAGTGAGTCAACCTGATCCATTGTCTTGAAAAGAGAGGAAATGTTGACCGGATGGCAGGTGTGCATTGACTATCAAAAGTTGAATGACGCCACACGTAAGGATCATTTTTCTCTCCCATTCATTGATCAAAGTTGGAGAGAATTACTGAGTATTCTCATTATTGCTTATTGGATAGATACTCTAGCTACAACCAAATTGCAATTTACCCAAGAGATTAATAAGAGACATCTTTCACTTGTCCCTTTGGTATTTTTGCTTATTGACAAATGCCTTTTGGATTTAGTTTTGCTCTGGCAACATTCCAACAATGTATGGAGGCTATCTTTTTGGAGATGAATGAGAAGATTATGGAGATCTTCATGGATAATTTCTCAGTGTTTGGAGACTCATTTGATAGTTGCTTGGCCAATTTGGACAGAGTGTTAGAGAGATGTGGAGAGAAGAACCTCATTCTCAATTGGGAAAAGTGTCATTTGATGGTGGATGAGGGGATCGTTCTTGGGCATAAGATCTCCTAAGCTAGTATGGAAGTTGATAGAGCCAAGATGGAAACAATAGAGAAGATGGGAGCACCCACTTCATTTAAAAGAGTGAGAGCCTTTCTTGGCCATGCAGGATTTTACAAAAGATTTATCAAGAATTTCTTTCTTATCACAAAGCCGCTTACCAATTTTCTAGTTAAGGAAGTACCTTTCAACTTTGATGAGCCATGCCTTCAAGCATTTGATTCACTGAAGAAAGCTCTTATCACAACTCTGATTATCTCTTCTCCGAATTAGAAATTACCATTTGAAATGATGTATGACGTGAGCGATATTACTTTGGGATGTGTGCTTGGTCAAAATAAGGAGGGAAAGCTTCATGTCATCTACTATGTAAGTAGAGTGTTAGCGGGTGGTCAACTCAATTATACAACCATTGAGAAGGAGATGCTTGTGGTAGCCAATGTTTGTGATAAATTCTGGCCATATTTGCTCGAGTCGAAGGTAATTATCTATACAGACCATGTAGCTTTGAGGTATTTATTTTCCAAACAAGATGCTAAGGCTCGCCTTATGTGATGGATTTTGTTGCTACAAGAATTTGATTTGTCCATATGGATAAGAAGGGCAAGAGAAAATATTGTCATGGATCATCTCTCTTGGCTCGAGAAAAATGATGGAATAGAGACTCATAGAAAAATTCAAGAAGAGTTTCTAGATATATTTTTAATGTCGGTAAGTAATATGGATGCCCCTTGGTTTGCATATGTTGCCAACTTCCTAGTTGGAGGCATTATTCCTATGGACTTAAGTTATCCCCATAAAAGAAATTTCTAAGGGATGTTCAACTCTATGTTTGAGATGATCCTTACTTTTTTAAGAGGTGGAGTGATGGGGCACTTAGACGGTGTATTATAGATGAGGAAGTTATAAATATTCTGGAGCAATATCACAATACCCCATACTTGGGTCACTGTGGAGCAATAATGACCACATTATGTGTCTTTGAATGTGAATTTTATTGGCCTAATATCTTTAAGGATGCTTGTTTATTTGTTGCTCGATATGATCGATGTCAAAGGACCAAGAATATTTCAAAGAGGAATGCGATGTTGCTTTCTGGAATTCTAGAAGTAGAGCTCTTTGATGTTTGGGGGACTAGATTTTATGGGACTATTCCCAACCTCTTATGGTAACAAGTACATCTTAGTGGGAGTGGACTACATTTCTAAGTGGGTGGAAGCTTCGGCCTCACCAACAAACAATGCTAAAATGGTTATTTGCTTTATCAAAAAGCTTTTTTTCAAGATTTAGAGTACCAAGGGCTATCATCAGTGATGATGGTTCACACTTTTGTAACATACCATTTGAGATTTTATTGAAGAGGTATGAGGTCACTCACAAGGTTGCTACACCTTATCACCCCCAAACACTTGGTCGAGTTGAGCTCTCTAATTGGAAACTCATGAAAATCCTAGAGAAAATGGTTAGGGGAGCAAGGAAAGATTGGGCCAACAAGCTTGATGATTCTTTATGGGCTTATCAAACAGCATTCAAAATGCTTATCAGATGTCACCTTACAAGCTTGTATATGGCAAGGCATACCACCTTCCGGTTGAGCTTAAGCATCGTGTATTTTGGGCTATTAAGAACCTTAACTACGATTACAAAATGGCCGGTAAATGAAGGGTGCTACAACTTGAAGAGTTGGATGAAATTTGAGACATGGTATTCGAGAGCTCAAGACTCTACAAGAAGAGTATAAAGAAGAGACACGATGAACATAATGTCAAGAAAGAGTTCAAGGAGGGCCAACAAGTTCTTCTCTATAATTCCTTGTTGAGACTCTTCCTGGGAAAATTCAAGTCAAAGTGGAGTGACCAATTCAAAATTACAAGGGTGTTCCCATTTGGAGCACTCGAGTTACAAAGTGGAGATGGAGGAGTTTTCAAAGTGAATGGCCAAAGGTGCAAGATTTGCGCGATATTGAGTTAAATTCGGAGGTGCTATTTGTAGCTCCTCCCTCCGACGCATGAAAAAAGGGTAGTAAGTCAAACTAATGACTTAAAATTAGCATGTTTAGTATTTTTATATTTTTTACTTTTATTTGCTTTGTTTTCATTTTAGTGATTTAAATTTTGTTTTTATTTTTGTAAAGGTTTTGTCTACCTTGGCAGACGCCAACCAAATCACATGGGATTTTCGCACTTGGTAGTTGGGAGATGCCAGGTACATAGCGTATGCCAACCAAGTCACACATGATTTTGTTCATTAGAGGATTGGCGTATGCCAACCAAGTCATAGGGGATTTTGCACTTGGTAGCTGGTGGATGTCGGGTACCTGCCGTATGCCAAGTATGCCCGAGTAGCATAAAACCAAACAAAAAATCGAGAATTCCTTTCCCTCCCAAACAAAAAAAAAACCCAAACACAAAAAAAAAACACTAACACTCAAACACCCAAACAATAAGAACACAGTACTTGACCCAATCTCTCAACCACCCAATCCACCACCACCACTGCCTTCCTCATATCTCTGCTATGCCTTGCACTACCGGCTCACCATCTATCAAGTGAAAATGTAAAAACCCAAAACCTAAACTTTTTCTTGAGTTTATTGTAGGCTCACCACCATGGCTGACAGAGCAAGCCCGAGCCAAGGAGGACACAAGCCACCAACCAAGTGTGCCTGCAACTCTCCTCTACCACCTCCTACATCCAACAAACAGAACATCGCTGACCAATATGGAGCTCCATTTGCAATCTACCACAATTGGGAGGGAGAGAGGATTCTCTGAAATTAACGTTGTTGGTCATTTTAAGATTAATTGGGATGATATGCAAAAGTTGGGGTTAGAAGAGAAACTGTGCAATGCACTAGAACACTTTGGCTGGGAATTTTTTGTTGATCATTATGTGGCTGCTAGATGGGAGTTGTCGTGTGAGTTCTATAGTACATTGACCGTAGCAGATAATCGTGGATCCTTTGTGCACGTTTATTTGATACAGAATTTACAGTTAAGGCACCAACATTCAATCGAATCTGCAAACTTCGTCCAAGGGGTAGTGCCTTAGATTTTAAACCTCTTGATCTTGCTCATCTTAGGTACCCCTATTATTAAAAATAGACATTTTTAGATCGCCTATTATGGAAATAGCCAATATGAACTATTAAAAAAACTTCAGTTATTATATTGAAAAGCTATTATACTTCCTGCCTTCCTCTCCTTTGTATCTTTCCTCTCGACTCCCCCCACCTGGCCGGCCCAACAGTTTTCCTCTCCACCAACACTGTGAATTAGTCTCATTCTTAACCCACACATTGTCTGTTTGTTACATGGAGAAACATTCAGAGAAACAATCAATTAAAGAAATGTTGGATGTCACAATAATAAAATGAGAAAAGACGTGGGAGGAGCTCAGTTTTGTTAAAAAATAGATAGAATTGATTATCTTCACGTTAAAATCAGATTAACAAAATTTATCATCTGATCATCACCCCATCCTCACCCCTTTCTTGATATACAAAATATTCACATACGAAAACAGCAAAAAAGTTATGAGAAAAGAAGAAGACGAGAGAAAAATTAATTAGAATTTCAGTTTTAATTGATTGATAGAGAAGACTCATGACCTTTTTTAGAAAGTTATATATTGGCTTGTGTATGAAACCTCGGGAGTGTTACTGGCGAGGAAAAAGACAGGGTCGGCGGTGGGGAAGTGGAAAAATATTATGTAACAATCAGTACTTGTTTTTGCCTGTTTTAATGCTGCATTTTTTTTTCGTAGTGATACGACATGTAATTATTAAAAAAGGTAGATTGTAGTCTTTTCATCCTCTATAAAAGTAGAATGAGAAAAGATGAATGGAGAAATTGGAAAAAATGTCAACGTAATGAATCAAAATTTTCTCTGTATCTGTTGAATTTTTTTAGGAATCTTCAAGGTTAAATCCGACAATAAAACTTTTCAAAAAAACCAACAATAAATATTTGCTCAAAGTTTAAACAATGATTCGACTATACCGTCAAACCAACTATATAACAGTAGAGTTTCTGTCACTTTGATGGAAGTAAAACATGCACATTATAGTTTATTAGGATATTGTTACGAATCAAAATCTACTAGGCTCTTAAGGGTGTATCCATCTTTTTCTAGTCATTTATAGCACAGTTAGGTCATCTCAACGGATAAATTCGTACTAAATATGGCAAGTGGTTAAAGATAAAATCATAATTGCCGGGACTACATTTGGGACAATCAACTATTTTATTATAAGTGTATGGATCATTTTATCATAATTAAGAAAATTATTTTATGATAGTTGATCAAACTATCAATTATCAAACTATTATATCATAACAAATTATTATATCATAATACATACCATTCTATATAATTAGGCAAAAAATTCTATCATTTGCACTTGTCAAATCAGAACAACATAACACAAATTATTTTATCATAATTGAACAAACTAATTTATCATAATTAGATAAATATAACACGGATTTTCTATCATAATTAAATAAACAATTTAATTGTAAAAATGATTCTGGAGAAAAATATAAGTAGAGGACCAAACGAGGACTCAATCCGGTTCCTAATTGATGGGCAGTGAAAAAGAAACCGACGAAGTCACGCGTGGGAAGTTCCTATGGATTTCTAGATAGGATTGCTTTGTTTTATTAGCCGTATATCAATCAAAACCAATAGATACATGCAACAAAAACTTACAAACGGAATTTAAAGAATGACATCGATTCAGTTTCCGCTTAACTAGTCTGACTAAAAATATCCGAACTGAAAAAAACTATGTTACAGAAACAATAACGAAAAATCAACAAAGAACGATTGACACACTTCGTCGAGAATTACTACGTCTAGTGGTGTGCGAAACAAAGAGTTTTTTTTATTATCACTACTCTTTTTGTCACTTATTATAAATGTCTTATATCAGTTTATATAAAGGGACAACCTTGATTAGAGTTGGATTTCCGAAACGAACAAAACATGAAACAAATTAAGGCAATTACGGGCACCCGTTAACATTTTATTTGGTTTTCCTATCGATCGGTGGACCTCTAGTAATCGCTAGGTTCTTCACAAAACTTCATTTTTCTTTCATAAGTTATTTAGTGAGTGTCTATATACTAAACATGGTATTCACTCGATCATCCAACGTTCTCACTAAGTACTTATTAGGCTATATCAACAAACCAGTCTCCCAACTTATTTTCTTGTTTGACAGGATGCAACCTCCCAACTACGTCTTACTAAGACCATCCGCAGTCGCGCTCCCGCTACAGTGTCACATCTTGGGCGTCATGTTAGCCGTGTCACTGCTCTCAGTTTTCAGTTCACAGTGGTGCCTTTGCTACAGTGTCACACCCTGGGCACCACATCAGTTTTTTTTTCTGCTCAATTTTTTTAAAATTCAGCTAACTGTATCAAACTCATATATTTTTTCGTGTGACTTCAAAAAAAAAAAATTAAATTTCGAAACACTAAATTTTGCAAAATAAAAATTTTATTAAAAATTGTGAATTACAAAATGAACTACGAAATTCAAGAAATAACTTAGATTTGTAAATTACATAACTAGATACCGCTACCAAATTTAGTCCAAATGTACTCAATTAAATCTTTACGGAGAATAATATGGGCTTTTCTATTCCGAATTTGAGTATCAACGATTATGAATCTTGATATAGAACCAATGCATTCAGTAGAGTATTCGTGGTTTGTGGAGGTGGTGCGTGGTCTGTCATTGATGAATTCTTCTGGACAATAAAGCCCATATCCATCACATTCATCCTCCACTATCATATTATGCATTATGATACAAGCAATCATAACTTTTTCAATGAATTCTTGATTCCAAAGAAGATATGGATTTTTTATGAAAGCAGAGCAAGCCTGGAGAACTCCAAATACCCTCTCCACATCCTTTCCGTAACCCTCCTGACGTTCAACAAACATCTTCATTTTTTGGGTGGTCGGAGCTGTTACTGACTTCACAAAGGTAGTCCATTGTGGATATATCTCATTAGTGAGATAATAAGACAACTCTCTATAGGTTCCATTGACGATATAGCTTACTTTAGGTGCATGACCTTCTAAAACATCAGTAAAAATATGAGACCGTTGTAACACATTCATATCATTACATGTACCTGGTTTTCCAAAGAAGGCGTGCCATATCCATAGGTCATATGAAACAATCGCTTCCAATATAATTATTGGTTTGTCATATCTTCCAGCATATTATTCAGCCCAAGTGGTTAGACAATTCTTCCATTTCCATTGCATGCAATCGTTACTACCTATCATGCCTGAAAAACTACGTTGCTCCGCCACTTGGAGTAGAGGAGCGAGATCTTGTTCATTAGGCTTCCTAAGATACTCTGCCCCAAAATAAGCCGTGACTCCATTACAAATTTAACCAAAGCTTACCTTGTTGTAGATTCGGCAATCCTTAGGTACTCATAAACGACGTCAGCTGCTGAACCGTAGGCGATAACTCTCAGCTGCTGACTCTATTACGAATTTAACCAAAGCTTGCCTTGTTGTAGATTCGGCAATCCTAGTCTCCCTGTAGCATCTAGCTTTTGTTGAAAGTATGGATCAGCAACACTCACCGCTTCAACTATTCTCAAGAACAAAGTTCTGTGCATATGAAACCAATTTCAGAACATATCAGCTCCATATGTTGGTATTTTATTGAAATAATCCTGCACTAAGTGCTCATCACCAACTTCACGACCCCGATTGATATAGCGTCTTGGTGCACAAGGCTCTGACTCTGCTTGCCTTCTTCGAACAATGACCTATGCAGCCTGAATGTTAGCTTCCATTTTGGCTTACTATTGCTACAAATAATTTAGTACTAACCCATTTTCTTCCTCTCCTGAACATATTAGAAATCCGAATTAGAATCAGAACTATCAGAACTCGCTATTCAAATCCATACCTATAATATTTTTTAAAATGAGAAGAGGAGAGGTGTTGGTGTAAAAATTATGAAGTATGTTGTATCTATTTATAAATTTTCGAGCTCCAACCTAATTTGCTAGGACTTCTTATAGCTTACACTGTTAAGCTTCCCATTTGTCTCACTTTTTGACTTTCTCCAGATATAATTTCAAGACATTACTCAAATTTGTTTTTTACAAGTTAAGCAATTTTATTAATTTGGTATATAATACGTATATACATAGGGCCTTACACATACACATGTTTCTACCCGCCTAAATATCGGTCTATAACGAGAGGTTGGATAAGGACTTTGACAAAGAGGAGGACCAAAGACACGAGCTTTCTATTATGTCTCCTAAGGAGCTCTCCTAGCTTCCTTCCTCTATGGTTCTTGTGAACCCCTCTCTATCTCCCCTCGTTTAATCTTTCTCAACTACCCTCCTTCTTAAATTTGTATTGCCCTCTGTGGGCTTCCTTCTCTCCTCACTATGAATGACCTCAGTAACACTAACTTATGTAGAGAAACAGAACGCATTAAGTTTGGACCTACTATTGCTCTGGACTCCCCTTTGAGAACCCTCTCCCCTCCTTGAAGCTAGTCCTAATTGGAAAACTCCTAACTTCGAGGATTTTCAAAGCTCACTCAATCATCCTAAGTTTATCCAAGTCTTGGGGACTACCTCCCTCGGAATTGGAAATTGGAGAGCTTTACCTCAATGTCTTCTTATTCTCCTTTAAGACTCTTAAGGCCAAGAACTTTGCTATCAAGAATGTGCCATGGTTGGTGGTGAATCATCATCTCGTCTTGAAAGAATGGGATTCCGACTTACCGTGGAACCAAATGAAATTCTCGACCTCGGACTTCTACGTCCAAGTCCATGGCTTACCAAGAAACCGTATCAATAGGACTAATGCAGCTTCCGTGGGGAATTTATTTGTAGGCCTGGTAAGATGGAATGAGCAAGCTGTTACCTTCCCGAGAAAGGAGGCCTTCTTACAGATCAAGGTCTCTGTGGAGATCGAAAACCCCCTTCCCACCCATTTTCGTATTCCCAAACTGGATGGTACCTTCTGGTATATTGATTTAAGTATGAAAAATTACCTAACATTTACTTCTTTTGTGGCTGAATTGGTCACCAAAACAAGAATTACATATTGGATAGGGACCACATTGACTTCCTGGGGAATCTTCCTCCGGATAAACTCTCATTTGGGAGATAGCTAAAATCGGACTATGCTAGCTCTAGAAGAAGCCCCTCATCTTATTCCCTCCAGGGTCCAAAGGAGTCTACCAGACCCCCCTCCCAATCTCATCTGGGCAGTAGTTCAGAGGGTAGGTCTAGAGGAGATAGCTTCAACTCCTGGATGGTGCTTATGAACAACCCTACTGGTCTTTCCCTAGTCACTAAGGTTGCCCTAGCTAGAATCTGACCTCTTCAGGTAGCAAATTCCCCTCTGAGACCTAAAAAATTAATCTTCAGGGATACTGGAATGAACCCTATAGAAAATTTTCAAAAGGTCATTGAGTGTCTTTTTGAAATTCCCTCATCTGATTTAAAATTAGCAATGATGGCCCAGCTGGGGATGTCCTTTTTTCCTTCTAAAGGGGCTAAGGGCGGCAAGGGACTGCTTCCCTTTCTCCTAGTTTCAGCCAATCTAATCATCAAGTTACAATTTCCTACCTTTTGGTTAAAAAGAAATCAGTGGAATTTCTGGGTAACTCTTCTTCAACTAAGGTGGGCCTACTACCGAAAGCCCAAAAATCTCGGATCTTACCTAGCTCTATCATTACTAGTGTGAGCGTGAAATTAAGAAAGGCCACTTTGAGGAAAAGGGTTTCATAATCTGGCCCCCCCTCAGCTAGCCTGGTATATGAACCTCTTAAAAGAAAGTACCAGGATCGTACATGCACCTCGAAGAGAAACAAGGGAGACCCTATCCCAGTTATGCCCTATGTTTCAACAACAGAATTGATCACTGTTCGGGTGGAAGAAGAGAATCCTTTGCTCTAAAACCTTGGCAAATAGATATTCTTCATGAATTTATTCGTGAAGGAAATCTAATTGATTTGGATTTTAAGGCAACCCCTTTACTTGGTCTAATTTAAGACAGGGTGATGCCAGCATGTTACAGAGATTGGATATGGCTCTTTGCAATGTTAGCCAGCAGCACCTTTTCCCTAAAACTCAGGTCATTCATGGGCCTATTTCCCTTGGATCCGACCAATATGGTGATAGAAACACTTCCTTTTTTCATTCTACGGCTACACAACATAGACAAAGGAACCAAATCATCCGACTTGTTGATGACCATGGTGAATGGGTGAAAGGGGAACCAGCTTTGAAAAGATTGATTCAAAACTATTTTAGGCTCATATACACGGCTGACCCTACTTCTAACTTTGAGAACATTATCGGCTGTATCCCTTAGCTTATTGATTTTTCTATGGCTATTGACTTGCTTAGAGATATCTCCTTAGAGGAGGTTAAAATGGCAATATTTGATTTCGGTAGCACTAAGTCTCCCAGCCCTGATGGTTTTCCTAGTATCTTCTACCAAAAAAACTGGACTGTGATTGCTTCAGATCTTATGTCCTTAATCACCAACCTAATCTCCTCTATTTATGTCCCTTACAAGTTGAATAAGACCCATGTGGTACTGATCCCCAAAAAGCAGCTCCCATCTTCTATCTACAAATTCAGACCTATCTTTGGAACTTTACCTATAAGGTCTTCTCTAAGATCTTGGCTAATCGATTGATGCCTATCATAGATCGCTTAATCATCATAGGGTAAATAGCCTTCGTCAAAAACTGTTACATCCAAGACAATATTATTATCATATATGAGGCCTTTCACTATTTAAGATCTGACCCGAAAAAGTATGATTTCTCTATGGCCATTAAGTTTGACCCAGAAAAGGCGTATGACATGGTGAATTGGTATTTCCTTGAGAAAGTTATGCTTAAGATGGGCTTCCCCTCCAAATGGGTTGCTAATGTCATGAGTTGTGTGGTTTCAACTTCCTCCTAGATCCTATATATCGGCTTACCACTTGAGAGTTTTACTCTGTCTCATGGAATAAGGCAGGGTGATCCTCTGTCACCGTTCCTCTTTCTTTTCATTTTGGATGCCCTAGCCCACTTTATCAATAAGGCCCATTTGGATCACATACACAAGGGCTTCTCTCTCAGTAATAATTATCCTCCTATCACCCATATACTGTTTGCAGATGACACCTTACTCTTTGGTAAGGCCTCGGTCATTGAGGCTCGGGCCTTGAAGAATATCTTGGATGAATTTACTGCTACGTCTGTGTAGGAGATTAACCTTCAAAAGTCTAACATCTTTTTCTCTAAAAATGTGAAAAAGGATGTTAGTATCCTTATTTGCAATATCCTAGGCATGAGCAAAATATTGATAGAGGACAAGTACCTTGGTCTTCCTTTTTTTTGGGGCCGTTCTAAGTCTGAGGCCCTTAAGTTTATTCTCGACAGGCTTTTAGCTAAAATTGCTAGCTAGAAGTAGAAGCTCCTTACCATGGTCGAAAGGGAAATTTTGATCAAAGAGTCTTGGCTTCTATTCCTTTCTACATGATGCAAGTCTTGTATTTTCTGGCTACCTTTTATGAAAAGTTGGATAGCCTTATCGCTAATTTTTGGTGGGCGGGCAATTGTGCCAAGAAGAATACTCATTGGACTAGTTGGGCTTGTTTATCTCGCTCGAAAAAATTAGGGGGCTGGGTATCAAGGACTTTAAAGTCTTTAATATTGCCCATCTAGCAAAACAAGCATGGAGACTCCTCTCTAATCCTTCATCTTTGTGCTTCCGAATCCTTAAAGGCTGCTACTTCCTCTACTCAGACTTCTTGGAGACGAGTAGAGGTAGTAGACCCTCGTGGATTTGGTCGAGCTTGCTTAAAGGGAGAGAGGCCCTTTTAGATGGGCTTTTTATTTGGGTTGGAAATGGCCAGCTTACTAATATCTGGCATGATCCCTGGCTTCCTGCCCTCCCCTCGGCCCGTATTTCCTCCGCCCCTCCTTTGATGTCCCATTGGAACAAGGTCTCGGACCTTATCTATTTTGAGGCTGGTACATGGAAATGGGATATTCTTGAAAATCTTTTCTCGGATGAAGAGAAATATGTTATAGCCTTACTATACTTTAGGAATTTGGATACCCTCAATAAGACTTTGTGGAAACATAATCAATCGGGGGAGTACACGGTCAAAAAAGGGTATCAAATTCTCAAGAACAACCAGACTCCCGCTCCCTCTATAAACTCCTCGGGTTTGACTGTGACCCCTTTTGATCCTAGTATTTGGGATAAGATTTGGAAGTTAAAGGCACATCCCAAGATTCGAAACTTCATCTAGCGAGCTGCTAACAACTATCTTTCGATATTTTACTTCCCATACATGAGGCATCTCTCCCCTTCTCCTATGTGTTTTATTTGCCATGATCATAGTGAAACCATTTGTTATATGCTTTTCGATTGCAATCATGTTAGAGCCTCATGGTTTGTTAGTCCTTTTGGTCATTTGTTCTCTATGGATGCGCACCCCTCTTTCAGCCATTAGCTTGCTGACTTATTTCTTATGCTTGATGATTTGAATACTGCTCACTTGGTTCTGCTTGCTATCTTCTTGTGCTGGCAACTCTGAAACGCTAGGAACAAATTTTTTTTTGACGGAATTACTCCTATTCCCGATAGCACTACTCTTGTGGCTTCTAACTTGTGCTTCGAATTCTTGCAGGCCAACTGTGGAGTAAGAGTTGAATTGCGAAGTACACTATAACAATCAGCCTCGTGGACTCCTCCTAACATTGGAGTCACGAAGATCAACTGTGACGCATCCTTGTCTGAGAGTTCCCCTCGTGTCGGTGGCACTTTGGTTGCTAGGAACTCTTTCGGCCTCATTATTGGAGGTTCGACAACCCGCTTTTATACTTCCTCCCCATTAAAAGCAGAACTCCTTGCAATCAAAGGTGTGATGAAGTTAATCGTTAGAGATTTTGCTGCCACGAAGACCATCATTGAGATGGATTGTCTCAATGCTCATGCTCTCCTTTCCGAGCCTCACCTGCATTTTGATTAGCAACTTGAATTCCTAGTTACTCAACTTCGTGCTACCCTAGCTAGCTTTCCTCTATGTATTTTGAACTACACATCTCGCTCAAACAATCGCTTAGTGGATTGTTTGAGTAAGTTGTGCCGGTTAAACTTGTTGCTGAGCAACTAGCTCATTTCTCTTTCTCCTGTTATTTTGGATTGGATGTACTCTGATATGCCTCCTTAATATATGGCCTACTTATTTGCTTAAAAAAAGGGTAAATTACATCTGGTCCCCTCGGGTTTGGAGTATTTAATGCTCGCCCCCTGCTTTTCTAAAATTGATTAAAAAAACCCTTCCTGTATGGCGAAATTGTACGAATCAGCCCCTCATGCTGGAATCAAAGATTTTCTTCAGCGAAGAGGCATGGGAAATGACAAAAATACCCTTACCTTAAAAACAAAAAAATTATCTTCCTCTCTCTCCTCCTTCCACCCTTCTCCTCTTCTTTCCTCCTCCTCCTTCTCCTCCTCCTCCTTTCCTCCCTCTTTCGAACCCCATCTCCTTAAACCCCACCACTCCATGAAAACCCAGCTTTCTGGAACTCGATGCCTCAGTCTCGAACAGGCTTTGAAGCTTCATGTTCTTCTCGTCCACATAACTACCACCAACATCACCCCAAAAAACACCAGTCAACACAAAGTTCAACTACAGCTTAGGAAGCCGAATAGTGCCAAAATTGAAAATCAGAAAACTTGAAGCCAAGCCCGGTTGAAACAAATTCTTACATACAAAAAAGGAATTCCAATTCTAATTTATCCAACACTAGCAAACATACTTTGGCGTAATTGCTGCTACTCGGGCTCGAAACTGCCTCCGCCTCCGAGTTCCTCCCCTTCCACTCCTCCTCCTCCGTCTCCTTTGCACTATGGTTCCCCCATCTGCTCCAGCAATTCGCTTCCCCCTTTCTGGTAGCCGGCATCCTGTTCATCCACGAGCACGAGGGATTTGAGCTCTTCCTCCACCCGCCCCGAGGCACGATCGGGAGAGGGGCAAGAGTTGGTGTGGGTCGTATTGTTCAGGAAACATTGAATTTTATTGGAGTGCTTGTGCAACGGAATGGAATTGGAATCGTCTGTGGGACGTATTGGTTTCGATTTGGTTTAGGGTTGGGAAGTGTCAATTGGGGAAAAACTATTTTTTTAGAACGGTAAAAAAACCACCCTTTGTCTTTTGTTTTTGTCAATTTGATCTTGTTATGTACTTATCTTCTTGTCTATTTTCTCAAAGGTTTAATTACAGTGAATGGAAATATTAATAGATAGATAGATAGACGTTTCACGAGGAGGATGAGGAGGAAGGAGGCACGAGGAAGAAGGAAAGAGGAGGAGGAGGAGGAGGAGGAAGGAGAAAAGAGGAGAATATAGAAGGAGGAGGAGGAGGAGGAGGAGGAGAGAGAAATATATATATTTTTAAAACTAGTGGTATTTTTGTCATTTCTCGTGCCTCTTCGCTGGAGAAAATCTCCGATTCCGGCATGAGGGGCTGATTCGTACAATTTCGCCATATAGGAAAGGTTTTTTAATCGATTTTAGAAAAGCATGGGGGCGAGCATTAAATACTCCAAACCCGAGGAGGCCAGATATAATTTACCCTAAAAAAATATCGGTCTACTTTTTCAATGTTGTTCTAAACCTCTTTCAAATGTGACGTCTTTTGTGTAAGGTGTGTTACAGGTAGAGACATCATTAAAAACCCCGCCACGATAAAGTTCATTGGGGAAAACCCCTCGGAAAACGAACGGTCGAGATTGTTAATATACAAGATGTCACATTCGAAAACTACCAAACCCCAAGAAAGAGAATACCCACCCGCCCGAATCATATTGAACCCTTGGTGATTTACTAATATTGACCCTGTCAAAAGTTTTATTTTTTAAACGCAGCACAGAATCCAAACAAACAAAGACAAGCTAGAGTTGGAATTATTCGGTTCTTAAAGAACATATTAACACTTTTTTTCCTATCAAATTCGAGAAAAATTTCAAAAGTAGGTTAAATATTATTATATATTGTGTGAATCACATAAATCTAGCAATTGACTAATGCACGGCTAATGCGGAATGGATCCTAGGCCTAGACCTGACCATTTGTCGAATTTAATCGAATTCGAATCAAATTAGTTCGAATTCAAGTTTTATGAAAATTTTAAATTGTATTCGATTCGTTTAAGGACGAATCGAATTCAAATTATTAATTATTGAGTTATAGTTGAATTTGATTTATTTTGAATAAATATTTAACATTTTTGGGAAAAATAAATAAACTAAAGTTTAGGTTTGCATTTAATGTAAAAAAATAAGATTTATGTGGTTCAAGGTTTAGAGAGTGAGTTTTTAAGATTTAGGATTTGGTGTTTAAGATTTATAGTTTGAAGTTTAAAGTTTAGTGTTTGAGCTCTCGGGTTTTAAAGTTTAAGATTTGTTGTTTTGGGGTTTAGGGTTTGAGATTTTAAGATTTTATGTTTGGGATTTTAAAATTAAGGTTTTGGGTTTAAGGTTTATGGTTTGGAATTTAAGGTTTAAGGGTTTGAATTTGGAATTTTAAGATTTAGGTTTTAGTGTTTTAAGGTTATAAGATTTAATGTTTGAGATTTTAAGATTTAAGATTTGTAATTTTAGGACTTTATTTGAGGTTTTAGGGTTTGAGATTTGAAATATTAGAATTTAAGATTTGAAGCATTAAAATTTAAGATTTTAGAATTTCGAGATTTATATGACTAAAATTATATGATAAATATGATAAATATATATAATTATTAAACTTGAGGAATATTTATATATCTCAAAATTTTAATTACATAAGTAGAGAATTGAGATTGTAATGTGTAAATTTTAAAGAATAAAAAGTTGTATTTATAGAATTTGAAATATTATTTAATTTATTAAAAAAATTAAATACAAACTCTAAAAAACAATAACTACTTAGACCATCCACAGCAGCATTTGCCACTCAACCCATCCCTAGCCATTCCTAGAATATTTAAATAATTTC
Source organism: Hypericum perforatum (assembly GCA_012979155.1). Taxonomy (NCBI): domain Eukaryota; kingdom Viridiplantae; phylum Streptophyta; class Magnoliopsida; order Malpighiales; family Hypericaceae; genus Hypericum; species Hypericum perforatum. The sequence goes on from SOPF01020061.1 coordinate 40,066, forward strand.
TCACTCATCCACCTCAACCCATCCTTATACATTTCATTTTTTACCCATAGTGACATCCCCCCACCCAACCCATCCCCATCTAATAAATAATTAATATATCTATTTTCTGCATCATCAACCTAATTAACTTTAATTTTTTTAATTCACATTTTTATATCATTAATATAAATCTCGTACTTTGCATTAAATTATTAATCTTGAAAAATAAACAATAATAATTTCTAGATTACTGAAAGTCCTAGCTTACCAACAACATTTCGTCTTTATTGGAAATATTGGTCAAAGACACTTATCGCTTCAACTATTTGGAGGAATAATGATATTTGCACACGAAATTGACGTCGAAAGAGATTAGGTGGATATGTTAGCGAGTAGGTGAAGTAGTCAGCCATCAATCGCTCCTCCCAACTTCGCATTCCCTATTGAGGGTTCTCTGTATATGTGGAGTACTTCCTTCTCCCTCATTTTGTGTAGCTCTTCTCATATACAAATCCTCGAGTATACGATCAATTTGCATATTTTGATCATAGATTTATCTACCCATTCATTATACTCTCTACTGAGTGAATCATTGGAACTTGAATCGATATTGGTACTAGAATCAGAATTGTGAGGCATAATTTTGGGCTCGGTGATAAAAGAGTTTAGAGTGACTAGAAGTAGGATGTATTGGATTAAATAGCTATAGATTAAGAATGGTAGGTGGAAAAAAGAAAGTTAGGTGGATGGGAAAGAATGTTAGATGGGAAAGAAAGGTGGATGGGAAAGAAAGATGGTTGGGAAAGAAAGTTAGATGGCAAAGAAAGTAGATGGGAAATAAAGGTGGATGGGAAAGAAAGGTGGATGGAAAAGAAAGGTAGATGAAAAAAAGAGTAGATAGGAAAGAAAGGTGGATAGGAAAGAAAGATGGATAGGAAAGAAAGGTAGATCGGAAAAAGAGTAGATGGGAAAGAAAGGTGGACGAGAAAGAAAGATGGATGGGAAAGAAAGGTAGATGGGAAAGAAAGTTAAATGGGAAAGAAAGGTAGATGGGAAAGATAGTGACATTAACTTAACAAGAAATTACATGAACTGCATATATTACAATAAGCTTAAATTAAAATTAAAGAAAGTGGATATATTACAACTATTTTAAGGAGAAAGTACATAAATTACAAATATTACTACAATCTTACATGGAAATAAAACATTCCTTTTCTATACAAAATGGACTTAAGATAACATTTTATCTCTTCATCTTATGGGAAGAGGTGTACTTTCATCGTCAGTGCAGTCAATTAGTCCATTTGTTTCAATTTGCGCTTCTTTTGTAGCCTTTCTATTCTACTTTGTTCCCTCAGCTTTTTGGCCTCCATTCTCTCTTTCATTAATTCTACCTCAGTTTGTTGAGTAATTCAAAATTCTCGTATTTCAATAGCAACATCATCCACAACAATCTTTTCTTTTCCTCTTTTTTTTAGCCGCATCTCTACCTACAAGTCGTACCATTGAAGTTGATCCACTGATTGGAGTATCCAGATTGGAGGGGATTGAATACTTGTCGTCATCAGTTGTTCTAGTTTTTTTTTTGAACTTTCACCACTTTCCTCAAAATCATGCTCAATTTTTGGAGGACAATAGTGTTGTACATCTGTCCTCCATTTTGGATGTTTACATATAACTTCATTAAATATAATCAAGTTAGCAAATTTGACGTTGGTATTACCTGCATAGAGCGACTGTGCTTCTTGCTTTACATCAGCCATGCTCATGCCGCTTTATTTTCTCACAAGCGCTTGCTTGTATGCACCAATCCACTTTTGTGCATTAGTATTAAGTCATTTGAAACGACCTTTCATTTGCTCCACATTTTTTTCTCTTATTTCTTTTGGTTTTTCAGCTTGAGCTTCAGTGAAGAAGGCACTCACACATGCCCAGAGTGTTGAACCTTTCTAATTTTTTATAATTCTACTATCTTCGCTATAGAAGATATAAGATGACATAAGAGCTATATCTTCTTTAAAACTCCAACTACTCCCTGACATCTTCATCACTCTCTCGGATGTATGGTGGGTTGTGAATAAATTTTGAGGATCATTTCAAGAGTGACGATGTAAATGAATGGGAATTTGGGAAAGATTTGGCGAAAATTGAGAATTTCAAAATGGCTGAGAATCTTGAAACTCATTTGAATTGGGGAAAGAAGGATTGTAGAATGGATCAAAATTTGGAGACGTAGGATTGTTTGGATCCATACTGAGAAAAAGAAGATAGAAATTTGGTTTTGGTGTGAAGTTATAAATTGCTATATGGAGTCTATTTATAGGAGTTAAAAAATTATTATTTTTTATTTTTTTGATTTTTTAAAAAGAAATAGATAATTATAAAGATTTTCTATCTTAAATCTTATCTTTAAAAATATTATGAACGAATAATATTGTGACATGTATACGACATATGATAAAATATTAAATTACAAAAAAATAACCAAACAGCCCCGTGGGGCCCAAATCACCGTCGCCAAAATCCAAGGACGGGATACCGTTGATTCACTTCTTTTACTAGTTCCTCGAATGCGGATTTCCTTTTGTGCTTGATCCGAAGTGTGCTGTTGAATCTCGTGAGAAGATTTCCTTTCTTTTTGTCTCTTGCCACCCTTCGACGCGCGCCACTAGTGTCTTTGGCGTGCTCCAAATGTGTCAAGCAAGACGCGGACCAGAGTTTGGTCTGCAATGGCGCGCGCCAATACTTTCTAGCATGCACCAATGTTCTTCAGCAAGAGAAGTGGCGCGCGCAAATAAAGCTTGCGTGCGCCAAGTTTTAACAGCAGTAGCACTGAGCAAGTCCGGTAATGTCGATCCTCAGGGAAACGAGTTTCTAGGCTTCATACTTGGTTTCTAAACTTGTTTAAGGGTATATTATGAAGATTAGTTGACTAGTAACACTAAAACACTTCTAAATTTAAGTTCTAAAGATTGAACAAGGAAAAAGCCAATGAATTTCAAAACACCAAACTATCAATCTGATTTATCAAACTTAACTAAAAGTGAGTTTAGAACCATTGAAACACATGCAATCAATCAACTCAAGGGGTTTATTATGTTTGTAAATGATCTGAGTGTTCCATGAGCAACAAACCTACACTTTCGCGCTAGATTTGTCTAAGTTGAACATTAGCAAAATATAAACCAACTAGATGTTCTTTCGACCCCACTAATTGATTCAAACCAAGCTAAGAACAAACTATGATCACCACTCAGTGGGCAACTAACTACTTAAGTAGATTTCTCATTAATTAAGCACTTAGTCATTTAGTTAACTTTTATACTAATTCCATCTCCTTTCGGTCTCAAGTCTTAGCTAGTTCATAATCATGGCAAACCACATAGTTGGCACCATAAACATCCATCCAATGACGCATGTACTCCATGTAGGCCCTCTGCTCAGCTCGGAAGGCTTTCTGCTCCTCTCTTTCTGCCCTCTGCTCCTCTCTTGTAGCCCTCTGCTCGGCTCTCTCTTTATCATACTCCTCGTGAAATCGTGACCAGTTTGTTTGGTTGGTCACTGCAGAATCCTGGACTTGTACCTGCAAGGAAGTAAATTGGTCACGAAGGTAATGGAGCTCACCATAGATGTCGTGCGCCGCGTGGCTCGAATCAGCCTGACTGGGGCCTAGCTGACTGGGGTCGTGCTGGCTCTGCTCCTCCTCTGAATCCGTATCTCCCGCGTCGTCATCTACCTGAGCTGGAGGTGGAATAGGCTGTCTGAGTCGCTTCTACACAGCAGGTCTATCCTGCCATTCCTTGAACCAGTACACAGTCTTTCCGTTTGCCCTCGTCTTCGTGATGAGCTTGCTGTTATTGAGTTTTTGGATATTGAGCGGCAATGGATCAACTGAAGTACCCTCAAACTCTGAAAACTCAGCAGGGAACTGGTGACGAGCAATGCGTGCAACAATATGAGCCAGATAAAGATGTGTAGGTCTACCAGTAATCATCCGCCTAAACACGTCTATGACCATCAACCAAATGCTAAATGGCTGATCGTAACTCAAATAGTAGAGAGCATATAACTGTGGACGAAAAACCTTTGACTCCTCCCACTACCCGCTAAATGCAAGACTCATAAACCTATGTGCAAGAACAAGGCAGGGGTCCCTAATCAGCGAACTAGGCGCCTTCCCCGCCTCATAATGCTTAAACCCTGTAAGCTCGTGCCATGCCTGATGAGCAAGGCTAGGAGGTGAGAAGTTCAATGATGTACCTCCAGTGGGCAAATGAAAAATCTTGTTGAACTCTTCTTCGTCTAACGTAAACTCCCTATTGAACAGCCTAGCACTAAGCGTTCCATTATTTCCAGCAATTGTCAAAGTGCTAAAGAACTCACAGCTAAGTTCTTCCTTTCCTAGTAGTGTCCTCTCTATAAAGTATCTCCAACCAAATCTACGCAACATACTCCTTAAATCTCCCTCTAGACCTAATCGCTCCATATCCTCCCAATTAATCTTAAAATAGCTAACAATTGGAATCTTAGAGAAATGGGTGTACCTCCTCCCTTCCCTATCGTTGAAGATCAAGAAAGGAGCATCGTAGCGATCGGCGATGTCTGGAAGGGGTGGGTTCTCCGTTGGTGGCAAGGAATTCCTTGCCCTCTTGCCTGCTCTTTGCGTGCGTGAACTTTCCGCTATTGAAAATGGTTGCAAAGTGTTGGGTTTTGATGGTGGAAGGTTATTGAGTAGTGGGCTTGTGAGGATTGAGTGTTTTTGTTGTGAATGGATTTTGAGTTTTGGGAGAATTGTGAGTTTTGAGGTTTTGGTCGAGAGGTTTTAAACCTCTCTGCCGCGATATGGCGTACGCCACTAGTGCCTCTGGCACGCGCCAATATAGCCTGAGTTGTTGACAATTTCTCGCGGATGGTCCTGGCGCGCACCACTATTTTTTGGCGCACGCCAGTACAGTCTTTGGCTTGAGCAAGTACATAGGGAAATCACAATTTCGATTGGTCGTATGCACATACTTCATACAAACGAGCAAACAAACACACGAGAACATAGATTTTTATTCAACAACACTGAAAGTGGCAACGACAATCTATGGAAGAAAATTTAAAGCGAAATATATAAAGAAAACCCAAAAAAGTACAATTAAACCGAAAAGAAAAAGGATTTCCCTATCACTTTCTTCGCAAAAGGTGCGGTTTGCTCTTGCTTTGTCTGCCATTGTTGAAGTCGTTCTGGCCGTGTGTTCGTCAGAGGTTGAAAGGGCTAAAGTTCGTGATGTTTGATTGAAAATTTCGGATGTGGGGTGGAGAAAGTGTATTTGGCAAAATGTGGCTGGTGCTTGGAGGCTATGGCAAAAGGCGACCCTCTCAGAATTTATAGGTTCGGAATCTGCCCTACCTGGCGTGCGCCATTGTTCTTCCTGAATGAACAGTTCCTAGGACGCCGTCTATATATGGTGTACTATACCTATACTAAATACATACAAACTACAAACTTATAAAGTACAAAATAAAATTTAATCTAAACTAATTTTTTTTTGTTTTTCTTATTTTTTTTGATTTTTTGGCTTTTATGTACGCTGCATTCCTGGAAAGCTTGAAAACTAGACGCCCCATTCCGATGGGTTATACTTAGACGGATTGTCAATTATCGTGACTTTTTCGGCATGGAGCCTAACAGGGTCACGATGTATGAGCACAGTCGCTCGATTGGCATATAGTACTCTCTCTGATGCAATCACCGTCAAAGGTGTAACTTCGATATCCGTCGCTCACACAACTCCTCAATCGCATACCAAGACGAACTTCCTGGTCTCGCAACCCTTTCAGCACGAAGATTAACGAGGTCTTGACGCAATAAGACAGTTCTTTCGATTTGCAAAATTGTAGTATGTTTGCTACAAATACCATCGTGCTCCAACTTACCACACTTGTGACAGAAACCAAATCTCGCCATCCTACGTCTGTAAGCACACATTGATGTTCCTCTTGAATATCTATCTAAATTCACTGCGCATCTCTCTAGTCTCAACGTTTCTTTTGCTTGTTTTAGAATGACGAGACAAATGTCAATTGGAATTTTCTTTGAGATTAGTAATCTAAGCAACAATATATACTTCACACAAAACATCCTGTTCTTTATCCTCTATCAGGTAAAAGAGACACACTTTTCTTACTGATCCATCGCTTGTTGTTGTCTCAACAGACATACCTCACAATCTGAGTACCATGATGTACTAGTTCCTTTCCTCGCGAATCTCTTGGCGTTACGCCTAGTAGATCCACCATTTAATTCCACGGTTCTCACTTTTGGTAAAGGGTGACTAGCATGTCGTAAGTCACGACGCTCGATTCTCAAAGTTTCTCTTGCTATTCGGAGAATAACTAGGCAAATTTCTAGTGGAAGTTTATTTTTCACTAGGAAACTTACTAGTAAAATATACTTTGAGCAAAACATTTCTTCTTCTCTTGTAATTCTGCACGTAAAAGAAAATAATATAGTCTAAATTAGCAAAATAATAGAAGTAAATACTAATAAAATTAAAATTAACCTAATAAACCTAAACATGCTAATTTAAAGTCTTCAGCTTGACTACTTTCGTAATTATGCATCATTCAACATATTAACCAATTGCACTTCTACAATTTGGTTAATATTGTCTCCTCCCAGGTAAATTTTGCATCTTTGGCCATTAACTCTAAAGACTATCCCTTTGCTGTCTTGCAGATCAAGTGCTCCAAACGGACATACCTTAACAATTAGGTATGGACCGCTCCACTTGGATTTGAGCTTTCCTGGGAAAAGTCTCAATCGTGAATTGTAGAGAAGTACATGTTGCCCCTCCTTGAAATCTTTCCTGACGATGTGGCCATCATGTCTTTTTTTCGTCCTCTCTTTGTAGAGTCTCGAGCTCTCGAATGACAAGTCACGCATCTCCTCCAACTCAGAAAGTTGGAGAATTCTGCGTTCACCAGCCTTTTTGTAATCGTAGTTAAGGGTCTTAATGGCCTAAAATGCTCGATGCTCAAGTTCTACAGGAAGATGGCAAGCTTTGCCATAAACAAGCCTATATGGCGACATTCCTATTGGAGTTCTGAATGCCGTACGATAAGCCCATAAGGCATCATCGAGCTTGTTCGACCAATCTTTTCTAGCCGATCCAATCGTCTTTTCTAAAATCTTTTTAAGCTCTCGATCGGAAAGCTCAACTTGCCCACTTGTTTGGGAATGATATGCCACCTTGTGTGTTACCCCATATCTCTTTAGCAGGACTTCGAATGGTTTGTTACAGAAGTGTGATCCTCTATCGCTGATTGTTGCTCTTGGTACACCAAATCTCGAGAAGAGTTTCCTAAGGAATCAGATAACAACTCTAGCGTCA
>SOPF01020063.1:0-16100 GCA_012979155.1 Hypericum perforatum
ACCATGTGGCAATATCTGATTGGTTGCATAGTCGTCATCTACATCATCTAAGAAACGTTGCAATTGCGATGACCCATACATAAATTAATAGGATCTGACATTATTTTTATTCTGAATATCAAAGCGAGACGTAAAATAAAAAATTGAACTCCACAGAATTTGACGATCTCATCTCTACGGCCCAGGCGAGTTTCTCTCATTTTCGATTTCCGCTTCAATTGGCAATGTACACGTAGATTTCTTCCTTCGATTCTGCGAGTGACGTATGGTATTTGATTTCCGTCTCAGTTGCAAGTTCACCTTTTTTCGTATAAGAGAAAATCGTATGATCGCTTTCTAGTCTGATGGTTTATGGTTCTATCGTGTGTTCGGGGTTTAGGTGGGTTTTAGGATGAACGAATATGCACCGATCTTTTTTGACCAACGAGTGAGATAATTATTTTACTAGAGTTTGAGTCATCAAAAATAGTGTAATGTTAAATAATTATCGGGAGTATTATTCGAATTTGAATTAGTTAGTATAGCGACTCTCCTGGTACATAATATAAAAAATTTAATTTGGGGGATTGGACAACTTTACTCTGAATTGAATTAGTTAATATAATTGTCGGAATACATAATATATAAAAAATTGTATTTTTGTTAGATAGACAGTTTGGTAGGATAACAATGTTGGAGAAGCTTGTTTAGGGATTTCAGACAGAGATAAAGGATGTCAGTTTGGTGTTATGACATGTGAGAGTGGTTTTTCTTGCAGAAATGGCTTTAGGCGGAAGTGCTGCCCCAAGAGGAAGTGCTGCAGCAGCTGCAAGCCTGCGAAGGAGGCGGGGAGCTGGCGGTGATGCTTCTTCAGGGGGAGCAGGGACTATGCTCCAGTTCTACACTGACGATGCTCCGGGCCTCAAGATCTCCCCTAACGTTGTTCTCGCAATGAGCGTCGGATTCATCGCCTTTGTTTCTATTCTTCATGTGATCGGAAAGCTCTATATTGTGAAGAGAGCGGCTTGAGCTTTCTCGACTGAGCAAACCACTTTAGATGGTAGACTATAGTGGATAACAAAGGCTTGAGCTTTGCATTTCAATTTTAGATGGTAAACTTTGAAAGTTAAAATCATATATTCGGAATCTATCATTGTTGGGTCTTTGGTGAGATGGTTAAGTTTATTGCCTGCTGTTCCATTTTGCCATCTGATTAGGGTTAGTTTTCCGGGTCTATGTCCATACTCCAACAACCAACTTGTCCTAACGATCTTCCATAAAAAAAATTCCATGCGAGCTTTAAGCTTCTCTAACCTTGGCCTCTTGTGAACTGAAAGTCAACGGCCTATGGACAACCGAAAGCAATGAAAAGTCAACTGCACAATTTCCCATATGTGAGACGTGATGACGGGAAATCGACCTCTTTTATTCTTTTAACATTGAAATTTGCGTTACCCTTGCAAACCCGGAAGAGTTCAAAGTGTCGGTGATAATTCATATAATGGCATATGCATGTCATGGCACGAGCTAATTGCAAAAATCCACATCCAAAATAATGACGGCACGTGATCCTCTCCTCTTCGTAACGCGGCTGGTACCAACTGGCAGTTTCTTTGAAAGAATAAATTGGCAAGAGGCAACAGAAATCAAACATTATTATATCATATCTTTAGTAATTTGGCCAAAAGTACAAAGGGGGACTGCATGGGGGATCATACCAAATCCTCAGTTGCATAACTTTCTCCCAATTTCATAAAAAAAATTATTTAGAATCAAATTACTTTACAAAATTACGGTACGCCATTTTTTATATAATTAAAATTATTTATACCAAATAAAACTAAAGTTTGAACCATTAATCTTTTATACATTTATAGACTTTTTTTTATGTCGTTGAGCTACCCTTAATTTATTTGAACAACAAAATTGTGAACGTTTGGGAAATAAAACTAGTGATAATGGACGACAAAAGCCAAAAATCGAATGGGATACATCACCGGGACACCCTTCCGTCGCCAGAGGACAAATTAACACTGCCATGAAGACCCCTACTCAACTAATGGGACGACAGCCATGTGGGTGCAACGGTAACGTGAAGAAAATTACTCACCCCCATTAATATTACTTATATCAACAATTATTACGTTGAGAATTGACGTCGAAAAAACGTAATAGTATTAAAATTTTGTCATTTTCATATATTAAACTCTAGATAAATGTATGTTCTAACTGTCAAAGATATAACCAACTAAATAAAAATAACAAAGATGCGAGCGAGATGGGAAAATGGGTTTTGTATACATTTTGAGGAATTGAAAACTAGAGAGCGAGAATAAAGTTGAGGACACACAGACACAGTGAACCCAGCCGGGGTTAGGGTAGTTGAGAAGGTCTTTAAGACCACCAACCCCTCATTTTCACCCGTGTTAATTTTTAATTATTTTTTCGAGCTAAATAAGTAGAAAGAAAATGAATTAGTAGAAAGCAGAAATAATAAAATGAATGTACGACAATTAAACAAAAAAAACTTAACAGAGCCCAAAATTCTGGTGGTGCACCAGGATCTCCTCCTTCTGGCGGCGGAGCTCCATGACTTTCCGGTGGGAGTTTGAGTGCTGAGTGAGGACGAACGTCGGGCTCGAGGCCGGCCGGTACTCTGGGACCAGCCGGCCGGACTTGAACCGGACCCCGCAAGCGTTGCACAGCGTCTTAGGCCCCATCGGCCCCGTCCTCCACTGAGGTGTCTTCTCCGAAGCGCAGTGGGTGCACCTCCGCACTCCTCCTCCCACTTCAGCCTCCCCGCTGGCCGTCCTGCTCCCCGGCGGGAGCCTGGACCGCTTGGCCCGGGCCTTCACCGAAGCGGGAAACGGCGCCGCAGCGTTTGTGGAGGTTAGGGTTTGGTAGTAGACTGTGGCGGACGGGATGTCGGTGAAAGAGTCGTCAACGAACCGCGACAGCCACTCCAGCTCTGCCACGTCATCGTTCTGTAATGAAAGAAAGACATCAGTAAGGCTCCGTTTGTTTGGCCAGAAATTATAATGCATTCCTAATATTATCAAACGACCAAGTTACGAGCAAAACGTTCCTAAAGATTTTAAATAAGAAGAGAATGGAGAGCTTACGGGGAGGGAGAGGTGGGGATTGAAGAAGTCAAGGGAGTTGGGGTAGGCGTGGTAATTATGGTGGAAGTTGGAGGCGGAGAGTTGCGGCGGCGGAGGAGGAGGAGGAAGCGGGACAAGGAGGGAGTGGTCGGTGGTGATGGAGGAGGAGGAGGACGAGGACGAGGAAGAAGACGAGAAGAGGTCTTCGTTGGAAAAGTCGAGGAGGTCGTCAATGGGGAAATAGTCGCTTTGAGATGATGGGTTGACGTCCATTTTCCAATTACCCTTTTTAGGGAAATTGCCTTTGAAGCATGCAAATGCAGATTACTGTTTCTAACTTGGCTGTGTGAGTGTGAAGGTGAGAGTGAGTGAGAGAGAGAGAGAGAGAGACTGCTTTAAAGAAGAGGGAGACACGTCTCCCTGCATTTTTTTATCTCTTGTAATTAAAATGTATAGACTTAAATCTAAGACTTGCTTTATTATATTTATCCTCCACCTACTCTCTTTTCAATTTTTCCCATCAGTTTTTCCTTTTTATTTCATAATTTTTTTACTATTTCATTATGCAATACATAATACTCGTCACGTGGTTGCGTGCATCTTTCTGATGTATTGGTCTAACTACTGATTAATGATGAATTATATATCGGAAATTCTGTTTTGATGGACAATGAAATAAAAAAGATTTGGTTCTTCGTGTACACTGTTGTACACCATCATCTATTATTTAAACACCAATAAACATTATTTGATTTAACTGAGATATTTTGAACTCGAATCATTATTAACATAATTAATTTACATATATTAATTTGAAGAATTTCTTACTACTCAGCAAACTTACCCATCTTAATGATAAATACTTACTAGTTGAAATAGTTGAGATGGACAAAAACTAAGAAACACAAGATTGGAATGGGACAAGAGAGACATGGACGGGTTTTAGAGCAATTAAGGACACATGGCTCCATATGCTCAGCTAGTACTGTGCCAGTATGGGCTTTTTAATAAATTCACCATTTAATATCCTCCTGTTTTAATTACCACGATGCATGTCTTCAACGCTCCTCGTCCACTTTCATGTCTGCCCGCCCAAACCTGGGAAACCGACGAACCAGAGAATCCTTTGGAATATCAGTACCTCCAAGGTGAATTGGTCCGCTGGGACCCTGTTTCGAAAGTTACTGCTAACTGAAATGGAATAACACTATTAATGGACGAGGCCGTGTAATATTGTTACAATATATACCATCCTCGTATTTTCGTATTGGTTATTATAACAATTTATATATAATTTATCCTAAAAATGATTTAGTCTATTAGGTCTGTCCGAACGTGCCTTTTTAAGGGGACGTGTTAATATGACGATGAATATATAATATAATATATGGTAAGTTATTTGCACTGAAAACAATGCCAACTAGGAAGTTGCGGTTCCCGTTAAGAAAGACAGCCATCTCTTTTGCACTTCCTTGCTGAACGCAACTGATTTAGGAAACGAATTAATTAAAGAGGGATCTGAGTATAGAGAGATGTTAATTATTTGACTGATTTACCAAATTATAAAATTGTATAAATTTTTGTGCGGTAGGATGTGTATTTTTCGAGAATTAAAAAAAGATTTGTATTTGATGGCGATATATTTATCATTATTTAAAGTCCTATACCACTAATCTAGATTAGTCAGTAGGTAATTAATTTGTTTTTTTTTGGTAGAAGGTAATTAATTTTGTCAGAGGTTCTAGATCGATAAACGACTTTCATGTTATTTTCGGTTGCTATACCATTACTCGCAAAATTTATGTACAGAAAAACCCAAATATTTTATTTTCAATCGAAATTATGAAAGCAAAATTAGAAAAACACGTGATGATGAAATTGAAACGACAGATCTCCTCCCAATCCGATGATCACACACTCGTGCATGTTATTGGAGTGGATGCTCAATTATTGTGTGACAATTACCATTAAATCTATATAACATATGAAAAACTATCGAACAAAATCGTAGATGTAAGGCTAAAATGCAAACAGACAAGGAATCCAGTCTGACCCACTTTATTTACAGATCCTGAAATGAGAAACTCGAATCTATGAAGTACTAAAATGTACTTTTCCCTAAACAATTTCCAACAACCATGTTTAAAAGTCTTAGCTGGATCCAGCTGGGAATGTCCGGTGCCTGTATCCTTCCAGCCTTTCTCCTAAAACTGGAAGTCCAATGGGTCAAAAAATTAAAAGAAATTCAAAATCAAGAAATGGGCCTATGTTTGGGAAGGGAAGAGTGGTCTTTTTTTTCTAAAGGGACGGCACGTGTCTGTGACAGAGGTCGGTGGGGTTGAAGTGTATACTTGTTAAGCTGGCGGTGCGCAGGGGACCGTAACTGTGAAATTGATAAAGTCTGGAAAACATAAGATATTCTGAGTATTATTTTTCTAATAAAATATAACTATTAGGAAATTTTCGTTATTAACAAAAATAGTTATCTGACAAATTTAATTTGTTGAAAAAGTTAAGTATCTAAATATCAAGTAGTCTTAAAGAAAATGTATAGGCTGCGAAATTAAAGACACGGTACATCATTAAACAAAAGGTACTACTGGTCGTACGATGCACCTTCCTACCAAGTACCATATTGATTAGGCCTTTTTTAGTTATTTCTCGTCCATCGTCGAATGAGTGATCGTTTTGATGTTTTGTCTTGTTTACTCCATGCAGTCGTTCTATCCTCAAGCTATTTTTTTTTATTTCTCAACGAGCATTCATTGTTTAAGACTTTAAGCAAATACATAATTTAATTTAATTCTTTAATTGTACCTTTTTAATTAGAGTTAAGAAAAAAAGTTTGAGGTACAAAAATGCATAAACAAAAAATAAACTCATTGAAATTTGTAATAATTTACTTCGATATTTATTAGTGTTACGAAATAAAATTTGTACGATGCACCTTTCTATTGATGTCTGATAAATTTTGTATTCTAGACCAATGCACTTTTTAGTTAGACTAAATATAGTCAAGTACATGACAGTTATGGACATTTAAATAATTATTTTTAATACATTCAAATGATTTTATTATTTTATGATAAATAGTTTATTTATATATCTTTAAATAATTTTTTACTCAGATAAATTATTTAATTATGTTATAATGGTGTACATTTAATAGCTTCGAATGCTGTACTTATCTAAAGTTTGATCAATTAAATTAGATTGACTATCTTATGTATGATAAAATAATTCGAAGAAAATAATTTATTGTGAAATACGGCCCTGAAAAACTTGTTCAGTTTCAAATCTGATCCCCTCCCCCCACTTCCTCTTCTCAAACTTTGTGATTGATAAAGAAGAAACTGCTGCCGTAGTGTGGAATGGGAATCAATCCGGCCCCAAAAAGAAAAGGCAGCATTTCACGAGACAGTCCACTTAATTAGTTAATTAAACAATTTATTAAGGACATGAGATGAGACGGCACTGTCTCTGCTTAACACAGTGTTTTAGTAATTAACTAGGGAGGTGGGAGCACGTTATAACGTGGCTCTGGCATCGATGGTGGAGTCACGTGACATGACAAGAGTTGATGATCCCGTTGCAACTGGTAACGCACGTGAACTATCATGTGCTCCTCAATCATGATTAGCTGTTCTTAATTGTTATTGTGCGTTGCTCACTAACTCGTCTCTTAAAACTTCAAAAGCGCGATAACCTAAGCAAACGAGCCTCTTCTTCTTCTTTTTTTTTTTACTTTGCTAGTCAACTATATACCTATAGTTATTAGTTATCTAATAACAAATTTAAAATGAAACACGATAATAATTAAAAGTGGAAATTGTCACGGGCTCCTTGGTTGGTATTCGATCAAATATCGAATGCGATCCTTATTGTGCGTAACATTATTGTAACATTATTGTGACGTCAGCGTATTTAATTTGTAGAACTCTCAAGTCCCTCAGTTCTACTATCATCCGCCATTTTTTTTGTCTTTTTTTTGAAAATGATTGTTATATCGTTACATTTTAATAAATATACGAAACATATCATCTGTGATCCATCCACTGTCTCCATCCAGCACGAGAGGCATACTCCGGTTCCACACGCCGGCGACAACAGATCCTCCTGTCAACCAAAATCTTATTAACGAATTAATTTAAAAAAACTTTGTTAACAGTAATAGTGCTCCTCAATCATGATTAGGTGTTGCATAGTGCGTCGCTCACTAACTCGTCTGTAAAAAATAAATGATAACGTACATCTTTCTTTATTTCCTGCGATGTATGTATATACATACACCTGTGTTTTTGGTGAAAATATATACGCCTATCTAATCATTACCATACACCTATATTAATTTAATAACATTTAATATATAGTCATTTTAAGTTAATTAATTTGTATTCTAGCAAGCTATTTCGAATAATAAAGAAAATATATTTTTCAACCGCATTTTTTCGCCCGTGTTCCATTCATAGTATTTTAATATAAGTCTTTTGTTAAATAATAAAAACATTTCAATAACGAGTTTAGAAAATGCATAATAGCTCAGTTGCAATTTGCCCAATTAGCCGGTTTTTAAAAACCATCGGCCAAAAATCCAACTTCCTATGCTGACTTTGAGTAGAAAACGATTCGACAAACAGCCAGAACAAAGTTATACTAGAACATCGACACACTCGGGCGGCCAGAAGATTAAACCAAAACTACCAACCATAGAAATGGCGCCTACGCTTGTTTAGGAAGAAACATAATCAGATACACCTACTTCAAAACCGATTCGTCACACAACGTATTCATAAAAACCAATCTACGACTCTGAAGATAGTATCCCACACGAATAGAGAGTCCATATCCCTATTCTTCCTCCTGGCTCTCATCTTTGACCAGCTTGATCATGTCGTCAATTCGTAGAATCGTTATGGCGGCTTCAGTGGCAAACTAGGAGGAAACATATTGATCAGACTTGACGGGTAACTCACGATGAAAGATATATAGCACTGCTGGATAACAACATCAATTACCTGAATTATCTTCACTTTGCTCATGGCAGGCTCGATGACTCCAGCCTCCAGGTTGTTGCGAATGATCCCCTTGGAAAGATCTAGTCCCATGCTGCAAGGATTTACCACCCAAAAGAGACGAAGCGATTCAGGTCGGAAGTCATAAACAAGCACACACAAGATTAGCTTTTCCTATAATCGATGAGATACTAGACACAGATTTGGATTGGATGATTTATAGTGCAGCAACTCCTTGATTATTCCTTAGCGTGAAAGTGTTTTTAATATCAAAATCATGCCCACTGGCACTTTATAGTACCTGGACAAATGTTTTTTATCAGCTTTCGTCTGTGCTGTATGGTGGTAAGCACGCAGTTTGGCAACTAATTCAGTGGCATCCTTGGCAGCATTGACAGCGAGCACCTGTAACGAAAACATCTTAGGTGGACCACAAAGAAAGCTGATGGCACTTGGAAATGCAATAATTTGAGACATTGTGAGTACCTTTGGAATAATTAACAACGATTCTGCAAACTCGGCAATGGCCAACTGCTCCCGAGATCCCAAAGTTGTTGCGAGATACTCTAAATAAACAGACAAGGCAGCCTCGACAGCTCCGCCACCTGCTACTACCTGCAAATGTTTTACATTCATACGATTAAGCAAAAGAGAACATGACATGCCTCCCTCCGACTTTCAAAGTTGTCTTATTGCTTCGTCCTAATAGTTTAATAGCAAAGTACAACAGGATACATGTATATTTATTAGCAAGTACTGTATCCTTCCTCCCAACTTTATCTTGTCCCATAATTAACAAACTTGGAGAAGTAACTTTGATGTTTTGGTTAAACAGTCAAAAGAGACTTGTTGAGCCTCCTAATCCAAACTAAAGATTCCATGTCAACAAGGATAGCAGCAAAGCTTCTCCAATTAGATTAGTCAGCGATATGGGTATAATTTTACCAGTATACTACTCGAATCATTTAATAGGCCCTTATACATACCATGTGTAGAAGAAAAACACCCAGATGGAATTTCCCAACCATTATTACCCAGTGAAAAATAGTTTAGCCCTTGAACAAAATATAAACTATGACTAATCTGCTTTTCCAGCCAACTTTGAAAACAATATATGGCACTTCGACAAATGATGCCAGAACCAAATAAGCGAGACCAAAATTTACCGTGTTAGATTCAAGGGTCCTCTTTACAATAGATAAAGCATCATGAAGAGCTCTCTCCATCTCATCAAGCATATAGTCATTAGCACCTCGAAGAATCAAGGACACCTAGTATCACAAAAAAAAAAGAGAAAAAAAATCAGACATTATAGAGCCACGATTCGTGCACAAAGTGTCCATAGAAAATGATGCATGTGTTTTGGGACTATATAAAAGTATCTTTCATTGTGTACCAAATTTAAAAGTATCATTCATTGTCTCGTTTCCAGTGACAAAGCAAATAGGCAAACATTTAAGCATTATAGATGCTTATAACTACTCAACATTTCCTTTTTCTAATAAATAAGACTACTCAATGTTTATAAACAGGTAATGACATACTGCACTAGTGTTCTTGGTCCCTTTGATCAAGATGACATCATCATCAGCAATTCGTTCCTCTGCAACCTCGTCAGCATGCCCTAAGAAGGATGCATCAAATGTTTCATCCCCTTCCATATCAGCGAATGTTGAAACCTAGAAGTCACCAAACATTAATAGCCTTTATATTAAATCCAGGTACCCAGTACATCAATATATTGTCACAATTAGGGGTGAGCAAAAAATCCATTATCCATAATCCAAATCCGATATCCAAATTTTTTTTCGGATTCGGACTCGGATAATTTTATGTTCAGATTTGGTTTCAGATATTCCAAAAAAAATATTTCGGATTTAGATTTGGATATGGATTTAAAAAAAACAATTTGGATTATCCAAATATCTAAAATATCTAAAATATATATAATAATTTATAGGATTAAAATTGTATATATCTATTGGACTTGGGCCAATTCTTTAGTAATTGAAAAATAAATTAAAAAGTCTATTACTTTTCCTAAAAGGCCACCACTTCATGAGCTGAAAAACACAAATAAAACCACACTTTCAAGTATATTTATTCTGTAGTCTAACAAATACCTAAACCTTAAATATTCTAGCCAACACCGAATATATCTACCAATTTTTTAGTTACGTTTATTTATTACTTATATATGTCTGTTAAAAATTTGGAAAATCGGATTATTTGAATCCATATCCAAAATAATTTTGGATTTGGAATTTTGGATAATTTTTTATTCGGATTCGGATTCGGATCAAAAAATAGTAATTTTGGAAATTTTGGATAATACAAAATTCGGATAATTCGGATTCGGATAATCCAAATGCTCACCCCTAGTCACAATAATTAGATTAATAATGTTCCAAGGAGGATGTTCAGCAGATACCATGGTAGCTCCAGTTGCCTTTGCTACATGTCGCATGTCCTCCTTTTTAACACGCCGTACTGCAATAGCACCAGCTTCCACAAAATACTGATAAGAGATACAGAAGGCAATAAAGTTATACTTAGGTATCAAAGCTTGTCTTTGCCTTCCCACAAAGTGCAGTGTGGAAAATCTTGATGTATGGGGATGAGAGGATGCTACAACTATGAACTCAGTAACATATTCCAAACCACTGATAAAAGAGTAAAATAATCACATAATCCAGGGCTTACTTTAAGAGCCATGTCATCAATTCCTTTTGTAGTTAGGACAACATTAGCTCCAGCTTGCAAGAGCTTCTCAATACGTTCCTTTGTCATATCAGCCTCTCTGCGAACACCAAAGAATCATAAATCCACAAAGTAGACAACAAAAAGTTCCAAGGGACACATTGGAGCTTGAGTGACCAGGAAAGGTGCAAAGATTAGGGATAAATATTAGATAATAATGGCAGTGTCTTTAAATTTTAGATAATAATGTCAGTGTCTTTTAAGATAAGAATGGCAGAGTCTTGCTGAGAAAGGAGCCAACAAGTGTCATGGATAGAATCGCATATGCATAAATAAGGTTAATCAAACAAAATTAAACACCACAATGTGCAGTGAGAATTATATAAAACTTCCATGGGACTGGAATGGTCAGCATTTTACTACCTTTGACGGATTTTCTCCAGCTCCCTGGGATCACTGACTAGTACCTGCACACCCAGCTGCATCTTGGTTTTCTGAAGATTGAAATCAAGACATGCTATCCTCGCAGGTGAAACTTTCATGGGCATTCCTTGGGCAGCACGTCCAGTGTTCAGAGCATAGCCATTCAAAAGGTAACTATCTCTTGCGCTTTTGCCATGAGCTTTCAGGACGTTGATACTCTGGATTATAGAAACAAGTCATGATATTTTTGTAAAATTAGGTACATCACAATTCAGCTCATATTAACAAAATCGTGGTAAGTTTCCAGAGACCTCACATAGCATGAGATCTGCAACAGAAACTCACACCAAAAATTAAACAAAGAAACAGAAAGGTTAACACCTTGATGGGATACTTGATTTCTCCTCGTTGATTGGTCATCTTTACTGATTGGACAGCATCTACAACCTTTAATGAAAAACATCTCATATGAAACGAGTTAAATAAGACAAATCAACATCTCCTCGCATTGATAATAATGCAAGTGAAGATAATGACACAAGGAATCATAAGTCATAACAACACAATTTCCAACATTCTCTTGAGAAAAGAAACGACAATAAAACAAGATTATAGATGGTAGAAATAATTATAAGCCTATAAGGGTATAATGTGTATTTTGTACAACACTAAACACTGTCGCATGTCAAACAAAAAGTAATAATAAGACCTGAAAAAGATTAAATCATATTACAGGCAGACTCCTAAAAGTAGTTTTTAGACGAGATGATATATTGAAAGATCTAGAGAGCTTCTGTTTGCTTAACAACTCTGAGCAATAGGAGCATACCAAATTAGCAAAGAAATCGCTATCACCCCCAATCAGCTTAGAGGACATGCTCGTCTTTGCACAATTTACGAGGGAATCTTTTCCAAGTTTTTCAACCTACAACACAACGAGCATCATATTATTGAGAACACAAAGTTCTTAAAGCAAAGGCCAGTTACCGAGATGTTTTCAGCAACTGAAGTTACTAAACTAAGTAGGAAACCTCACCTTAACTGCCAATTTCTCATCCACATACTTACATGCCTCTCTCATTGCAAGCTTTCCAGACAAACAAACAAACATGTGAATAGTCAGTGCTAAATACCAATTGTAAAAGCACAACAGTCATGCATTCTTCATTTTCTGGCATCAGACTCATAGTTAAAGGGATGCCAGTAATAAAAAAAATAGAGAAAATGAACTAACCCTGAATCCACTGATTATGGAAGTTGGATGGATCTTATTCCTGACTAGATCATTTGCTCTCTGGCAAAAGAAAAGAAACAAGAAGTAAATCAGCACTCCCATCGAGTACTCAGTCAGTAAAAAGCTCCGTACAGTCAATACAGAGACGGCCATATAAAGAGTTGCTCGAGAGGCCCAGATTACCTTGAGCAGTTCTGCCGCAATAATCACCACGGATGTTGTTCCATCCCCAACTTCCCGATCTTGGAGCTCAGCCAACTCCACAAGCACCTACAAGTCCCAAAGAAATCAATGAGACAACAGCATTATGAAGAAAAAAAACTAGCAGAACAAAAGCAGCAGAAAGCTCTACAAGCTTCACCTTGGCGGCAGGGTGTTCCACTTCCAACATCTTGAGAATCGTTGCTCCATCGTTGGTAATCGTAACATCTCCAATGTCATCTACAAGCATCTACGCCAAATCAAGCGAAATGAAAATAAAATCAGGCTACGAAAACCAAATCTACGACAAAACCACTCTACATTAATCGAAAACAACACAAAATGACCTAAAATAGAAACACCAAAACTCTCAGCAAAACGATCCGTACCTTGTCCAGCCCGACCGGGCCAAGCGAGGACTTCACGATGTTCGCTATTGCTTGACACGCCACCACTAGCACCACGAAACAAATAAAAAAAACATAAAAATGCTAAATAAATCGATCGAAAGTGAAGAGAGAGAGAGAGAGAGAGAGAGAGAGAGAGAGAGTAACCGTTTTGAGTGCGAACGTCCTGGCCAGATTGGCGGTCCCCGAGGATATCAGGGGTTTGGGCGACCAGAGCCATTTCTTCGACGGTTGATTTGCTTCCTCGGAGGAGAAACCCTAGCTAAGGATCCGAACGAAGATTCGCCTTTTTCTCGGTTCTCTCGAGAACGTTCGAAAGGGAAGTGGAGGGAACAAAGGGTTACGGCTGAACTGGGGATCTTATTTTCTTATTTGGGGTTTTGGTTTTTTGGGTGACCGAAGGAGCAGGTGGAGGTTTTTAGCCCGGAACGGCGTCGTTTGTTGGAGGAGGTAGTGTGTTTTAAACCCTAGAAGACGGACGGCCCAGATCACTTCTTTTAATGGGCCCGAGCCTGAAGAAACAAGGGAAATAAGAGAACGTGGCGAACTGTGAATAACGGGAACGGCCCAGTTACTCTTCTATTTTTGGGCAGTGTCAACATTTCTAATTACAGTTTTTTCGAAATAAATGATATTTAAATATACTTTTGGAATAATTAATTTGAGTTGAGTTTTATCAAACAAATAAATATTTTCATATAAAAAACTATACTGTAAATAACTCCATGCAGCTTGAAGACCATGGGAGAGGGTAAAATTACTATTTACTGACAATTACGTTATTAGTTGAAAAATGATTGTTCATGTTCACATTAATTAATAAAATCATTTAACAGCAATGTTGTTAAAGGATGATGACTAAGTTGCGTTGAACTTTATTCTTCATTGTCTCCGTAGAATAGCTATGGAAGATAAATTTTAAGGTAAATTACATCTGGCCCCCTGTAGTTTGGCATATTTAAGGCTCGCACCCCCGTTTTTTGCAAACCGATTAAAAAATCCCTACTGTGCAAACTAATTGTACAATTTCCCCCCTCATGCCGGAATCGGCATTTTTTCCGGCGAGAAGGCACAGGAAAAGACACATATACCCTTCTACTAAAAAACAAAAAAAAAATAAACCAAACAAAAAAAAATAAACTACCGAGGGTTAGTCGGCATTATTCTTCTTCTTCTTCATGAAACAAATAATCTCATAGCCAAAACACAGACAGCCGAAGATCAAAAGAACGGAACTTCAATTCACCAACAACCAAAACAAAAAATTGAGGACACACCAAAGCATCTTCATGGGTTAGTCGAGAAAACAACCAAAACAACCGAACTTCTAATTGCCATATCAAGTGGAAGGGTTAGTCGACAAATTGAGGACACAACAGCTTGATGGGTTTTAGTCGAGAAAACTCTACACCGGCCAACATCTCTCCGGAGACAAACCAGCTTCCCGGAACCAAACCGCCCATTACCACATCCTAGAAGAACCAGACCACCTCCTTTCAACCAAACCACCATTGGAAGAGCACCATAGCAACGTGTCCATTGCCGTGAAACTCTCCCGCTCCTCCTCGGTCTCTTCTCCTCGCCGTCAAACTCCGAACCAAACCACGCCATCCTTCATCCTCAGCCGTTCGATCCTTCAAACTCCGAACCAAACCACGCCACCCTCCACCCTCAGCCGTTCGATCCTTCAAACTCCAAACCAATGCCACTTTCCACCGCCCCATTACTCTCCACTTCCCGGAACACCATCTCAGTAGCAAATCCAAACCCTAAAAGATAAAATTTCTCAATTATTCTTGTAACCCTAATTTCCCAAATGGTATTAATTGTGTTGCAGACGATTTTGGTATTAATTTCCCAAATGGTATTAATTTTTGGTCTTACCTAGTGATTGATTTTGTTTCCTTTTGCGTTTTGATTTTACTTGGAGAAGGGAAGAGAAAAGAGGAGGAGGGAGGCGAAGGAAGGAGGAGGGTGAAGGAGGTTCTTTAATTTTTTTTTATGTAAGGGTATTTTTGACATTTCCCGTGCCTTCTCGCCGGAAAAAATGCCGATTCCGGCATGAGGGGGGAAATTGTACAATTAGTTTGCACAGTAGGGGTTTTTTAATCGGTTTGCAAAAAACGAGGGTGCGAGCCTTAAATATGCCAAACTACAGGGGGCCAGATGTAATTTACCCTAAATTTTAAAAATTGATCTTGTAATGGTACAATCACACGTATTAAAAAGTATTGCAAATTTCGTATTAACCAATCGATGCAAACAATAAATAATATTTAGCTAATCAACGCAATCCCACGAAGTCTACCTCTGGTGGAACCTACTGGGTTGCATCTAATTATTATATTTTACATCATATATAATTGAATATAATGAAAGAATATCATCTATAATTAAATATACCAAGTCATTGGAAAGCCTATATAATTCAGAGCCCGGCGGTATATGGAATACCGGTGGCGGGCAACCAAGAGCCACCGCTGATGAGATTTCCGACGGTGAACTGGGACGCTACGGTGGCGCTGGTGATGACATGGAATCCCTTCCACGTAACCCTACCGGCGGTGGACGACCCAGGTCCGGTATTAGCGTACTCCCCGTAGTACAAAGTATCAAGAGCGAAGTTTCCACTCCAAGGGTACCAACCGGCGGAATTGATCAAGCCATCGAGGTACGTCTTCATGAACACCGTCCTCGAATACGCCTTCCACGGCCTACCGAGGTACGTCTTAACATTAGCCGAGTTGGACTTCAAATCCGAAGCGGATGTAACGGTACAGTCGTGGATGGAGATGCCGGTGTTCTGGTTGGGGTCGGTCCTCCCTTGAGCTGTGATTGTGTTGACCTTGTTAGGAGGGTACCGCGCGTATATGTTACAGCTCTGGAACACAACCGCCGCGTTGCCGAAGATGAAGTCCACGGTGCCGTATATGTCGCAGTTGCGGTAGAACTGTCTTTGGGAGATGGTGTAGAGAGTGTCTTGGTACCCTTCGAAACTGCACTGGTAGAACACCGAGAGGTCCGAGCCGCTTCGGAGGGCCAC
>SOPF01020064.1:0-30951 GCA_012979155.1 Hypericum perforatum
TATTATTAAAATATTCAGTAATTCAATCAGATCTAATTTATTCAATACCTTATATTATTGTCTTTGAGCTCATCCAACATGCATCTATAAAATATTACACTCGTATATTTTTTGGTGACTGTTTTTATCTACAATATCACTCCACATCAATCATACATTTAACTTACATAAGTTGACAATATTACTAGATGTTAAAATATATAACATACTGATTATTATCTAATGCTCAGTGTCCGTCCATTTGCCTTTACTTCGAATTTTTAATGATTGGCCAAACATATGTGATTCTTTCATGAGCCAAACACACATTACACCAACTATAAATGCAAATCATATCTAGATCCATGAGAAGTGAAACCCAGTAGACATTGAATTTTGTCTCGATTGTCTCTGGAAAAAATAAGACCCCGATAAGTTGCATTATGTTTGTCCGTACATAATACTTTACCATCTCATTATTAGCATCAACAAGGATTATAATAGGGTAAAAATTATCATCGAACCATTCGAATTTAATGTACTTTATCACTACCATGCCTTAGGTATTTGTTGGGTTCATGTCAAAGAAATTTATGCATAAATGTTGCCATTGATGAAGTGTCTGTCTCCGTGTAACAACCCGACTATCGATAGATAGCCTAAATAGAACAATAACATCCTCAAGCATGATCGTCATCTTCCTATCAGCATATGAAATATGTGTCTCTAAATGTTATCACTCTACCAAAGTTGTAATTAATGTCGACTCAGCAATCACATTGCCAATATGCTAAATATTCCAAAATCCTATCCTCCACATGTAGTATATGAATGTCTCATCCTCCATGGATGACACTTTCCATTAGTATAGGTAGACTGTCAATACATCACTAATAAACTCATCATTTTTCCTCCATCTTTTTGTTCGTGGCAACGATGGAAATTCTAATATCACAATAAGGTCGAATCAGTTGGTCCTCCAACTCCAAAAAGAGTCTAATATAGCTGTGAATCCATAAATAATACAATAAACATGAAACAACAATAAAAAGATTAATAAATAATAAAAATATCAGAATTTGAATCCGAACATAAAAATTAATTAATAAATAATAAAATACAAGAACATGAATCCAAACATAAAACTATTCAAGTTTGAATGTAGAAAAAGTTTGGATACTAGATTCGAATTTAAATTTTTAGCTCATCCCTAATCTAACTAGTGATCCGTCCAATTGAACCACAATCCATATAATCAAGATTAATTAACACAAAATTTCCACAAAATCAATTCAATCTAACCAACTACACTAAACAAAATATTGTGATTAGCCAAAATTTCCACAAAATCAATTTAATCTAAAATTAAATTATCAATAAAATCATTAATTAAGACTAAATAACATAATGCTTCATGATGACCTACCTATTAGGAACACACCAACGCAGGAACAAAGTCTCACAACACAGACACTGATTAGAAAAGCCTTATACAACCCTAGGTAATATGTCTTTATATAGTAGACAACACTTAGAGTACAAGAAAACCTATCTAGGTCAAACTAAGAGTCCAAAACAAGTCCCAAGCTAATTAAGAAAATATGTCGTAGTACCCCCAGTATTCGTTGGGCCTGAAAACAAACTCTTTGGACCCCCTAGCGATTATTGGGGTGGCCAGCGGTCATTGGCCCTTCAGATTTTTTGCCACTTCATAACAATCTCCACTTTGGTGAGAAATTATCTTGTGCGAGAAACCATGAAGCTCCACCCAAACTTCAATAAACTCCAACTTGACGATGACTCTACCCTATGAAGAACCATGAGAACTTACAAACTTGACTCAACCACCAACTCTTCCACAAACCGTAGATAACCATCATCACCAATAAGACCATCTCAACTTTCTCACATCTCTTTGTTCAATCACTAGGAGCTAACCCCAAAGCTCGAGCTTTCGAGCTTACTTTGCCTATACCCTCCAATCTCCATTGAACCCAAAATAGCAAGTCCACCTACAAAAGCAACCTTGTGACTAATAGACATACCCTCTATTATCTGGTCAGCCCCATGCTCCACAACCTCGAACTATTTTTCTGTTAAACTACCTTGCCACAAACCAATGTTATTTGCCATGGTATATAATAGGCAACCTTTTGATCCATCTAGTAGAACACTCAACATGCTTTGAACTCCAAAGTTCGACCTTGGGTGAGATATCCGATCCATGCATGATGTCACCAATAGCTTTATATGCCCAATGTCAAACCTATCGGACACCTTTAATATGCACATTCATTTAAACAACCATAGCGGGACATAGTTAATAAAGTTTCTCTAAGACATCCATGACTCCTCATCAACCATGCCTCCATGATGCAACCATAGCTTAATATCAATGTCTGTACGAATCCTAACTCTACTAAAACCATCCATATCGAGCCTTTGCTCCCTCATACAAACTAACCTCAAATGACTCGAGCTTCTTGCCTCTCTAGCAGAATATAAGGATGTGACTCTACTTACAACAGTGGCCCCCACCAATATGTAGGTATTTCGAGTATCTTTTTCACCCTTCATCACTACCATATCATTCTTCTCTACCTCGATTAGACTACTTACTACCTTGTAGATGTACTCACTATAATCTAATGCTCCTAATGAGATCAAATTCCTCTCCAACTTCAGAACATGCCTAACACCACATAACTTTACAATAACACAATCCTATATCTTGATTTGGATATCTCCTGTACTGGCGATTTTACAAGCAAAACCATTACCCATAGGTACCATACCTGAATTAATGAACTCGTAGATGTCGAACCACCCTCTCTTAGGCGTCATGTGAAAGGAATAGGTGCTATCCAAAATTCAGGAATCCAAATACTTTGAACTTAATAAAATAGAAAGCCAATCATCATTTGACCAGTCCGAACCTAAGGCAATATTCATGGAACTCGATCCTCCCTCGTAATCTTGAGGTCTTCTTAGACAATCAAGTGCCCTTTTTCTCCACACTCATAACAATTGCCCCTAAACCTCCTCGACCCTGACTTGGATCCTTTCCATCTTTTGCTCCTTGATCACCATCGCTACCCCTCACAACCAGCACTTATGTTCGTTCATCTCTAGTTTTCCTCCTTTGATAAAACCCTAAAAGAGTACTTATAATATCCTCCAACTCCAAGGACTCCTTTCTCAATGTTAAAGTTATAACCAAATTCTCGTAGGAACCTGGTAAGGAATTCAAGAGCAACAATGTCTTATCTTCCTCCTTAAACTTCACATCAACCTTTCTCAAGTCGCTGACTAGCTGACTGAAACCATTGATATATTGGCTCAAATTTGAGCCCTCCTTCATCTTAAGCCCATATAATCATTACTTAAGATAAAGCTTATTCGAAAAAGACTTAGACATATACCTTCCCTCCAACTTCTTCCATACCTCAGCTGGTGACTCCTCATCTATCACGTGATACATCATGTCATCTGCCAAGTATAAGAAAATTGTCGCTACTACCTTGGCTTCCATCTATTTTCACTCTTGGTCCCTCATCGTCTCAAGCTTTTTCTCCAAGAGACCATCCCTTATTATATGAGGAGATCCTTAACACACCTTTGCCACAATTCGAAAGTTGATAAACTATTAAACTTCACAAGAGCAAACTTCGCAGTGTTCATCTCTCTCTCACCAAAAAGCTCTAATACCAGTTGTTAGGAACATACCAATGCGGGAACAAAGTCACACAAAGAATACGGATATAAGATATAATGTGGTTCTACCTAATGCCTACATCTATTGTGAGAAAGGAGAACTTTTATTGATGGAAGCTGATTACAAAAGCCTTACACAACTCTAGGTAACATGTCTTTATATAGTATAAAATACATGGGGTACAAGGAAACCTATCTAGGTCAAACTAGGAGTCCAAAACGAGTCTTAAGCTAATTAGAAAAATCTGTTGTAGTACTCCCAGCAGTCGCTAGGCCTAAAAGCCAACTCTTTGGACCTCCTAGAGGTCACTGGGGTGGCCAGAGGTCGCTAGCTATTCGAATTTTTTACCACTTCTCTACAATACCGACCAATGGTTCATGGTGATTTACCTACAGATGATGGATAGCAAGATAATAAGGGGAGGATGGTGATGACCAGGGGCTGGGATGACAAGTAAGGGATGTGCTCAAAATGAGGTGGTAATGACAAGGGACAAAGGAAGTGATTGGGGACTATATCGGGATGGTGGTGAGTAAGGACTGTACTCACAGTAGCTTCGATGACTGACTGTGATGATAGGGGGTAGAGGGGCCGATCGAAGTTGGATCAAGATGGCCTAGAAATGATGGTTAATGACGACAGGGATGACAACAACAAGCATGGACTATTTTCACGGTGAGGTGGGAATGATAAGGGACGAAGGCGACAATCAGGGACTGTATCAAGATGGCAGCAAATAGGGACTATGCTCATGGTGGCCTAGATGGCAAGGGGCGAAGATAGGGGACGGAGGTAGTAATTGGGATGGATCAGGATGGCTTGGAATGGCGATCGATGATGATAGGGATGACGAAGGACTCATATAGCACGTTTTCTGCGTGAGGAGAAGAAAAAAAATCTATGTTTGGTTTTTAAAATTTATTGGGTGAAAAATGGTCGTGAGAGTCAAAGTCGATCTCGTGACGGCTCTAGAGGCTCGCCCTAAGGTCGGCTTAACTACAAGTTACAAAGGGTGGCCAGAGCTGGACTACTTCTACTCCTAAACTACTGCCTAGACTACGATAAAAGCTAGAGCTTGAGTTGATTTGTGTGTTTGATGATTGATTGATGGATAGATCCTCTCCTTCCTTGTCCGTCCTTTATATAAGCGTAGAACTCCATTTTCCACTTGCACTCGGACTCTGTCTTCTACTTGTACTCGGACTCCGTCTTTTACTTGCATTGGGACTCTCCTAATGCTTATCACCGGGGATGCTTATCCTTATCTCGTGCCGAAACACTTATCCTAAGTTTGTTAAGATTTATCGTCTCCGAATATTTCAGAATCTAATTCTATCGTCTCTCTCAGGATATCGACCGCGTACGGTCTCTTGACACAGCTCCTTAAGCGAGTACGCTTAGTCGAACATAACCTTCCGAAGTTTCTGGGTGTCACTAGGCAAAGGTTGTGACACCTCTTGCCCTTCGGGACTTCCAAGTGTCACTAGGCAAAGCTATAACACCCTTTGCATTTTGGGAGCTGTTGGTGTCACCAGTTAAAGGCCATAATTTGAAGTCTCGAAGTGGCATTAGGTAAGGTGTTGACACCCTTCGCCTATCGAAGCCTCCAGGTGATGCTAGGGGAAGTGTTAACACCCTTTGCTTTTCGGAAGTTGTGTCACCAAGTGCAAGTTACGACACTTTTTGCGTTCCGGAGCCTTGAAGTGTCGTTAAGCAAGGTAGTGTTACTTCGCTTTTCAGAAATATAGGTGTCACCAGGCGGAGGCTAGAACACCCTTTGCGTTTCGAAAGCCTTAGGTGTCTCTAGGCACAGTAATGACACCTCACTTTTCGGAAACTCTTAAGTGTCTCTAGGCGAAGGCGAGGACACTTCACTTTTCGGAAACTCCTAAGTATCTCTAGGCGAAGGCGAAGACACTTCACTTTTCAGAAACTTTTTAAGTGTCTCTAGGCAAAAGCAAGGACACTTTGCGTTTTGGGAGTTTTTAAGTGTCTCTAGGCGAAGGCGAGGACACTTCACTTTTCGAAAACTCCTAAGTGTCTCTAGGCGAAGGCTAGGACACTTTGCGTTTCGGAAGCTTTAACACCTTGCCTCGTGCTCGGCCGAAACTCCTTGACTGGCCCTAATACCTTGTTTTTGAAGGCTCGTGATCGACCGAAAACCCTTACGCTTGTCCACGGTCACTCGGCCAAAGCTCCTATGACCGTCAACGGTCCGAAATCTCTTTCAGAGGAAAAATGCCACTTTGGTCACTCTTGACACGTAAAGTGCTTTCAACAGTCACCATTCCCCTTTTTGGACAAACGCGCATGGTTCCTCTTGAGAGAGGGAAAAATGCCACTTTGATCACTCTTGACATGTAAAGTGCTTTCAACAGTCACCATTCCCTCTTTTTGGACAAGCGCGCTTGGTTCCTCTTAAGAGGGAAAAATGCCACTTTGGTCACTCTTGACACGTAAAGTACTTTCAACGGTCACCATTCCCCCTTTTCGGTCAAGCAAAAGTGCTACTTTAATCACTCTAAAGAGGGGAAATATCCGTTTTAACCCCCGGAAGGAAGTTTTTATTCCGGCTCTAACAATGCCCCCCACATTGTGGCTTTTCGAATCGTTCGAATGAGAAGAGTCACCATGTAATTTTTTTTAAAACTTTACTAACTCCCTCTCTTGTGACTTTTCGAATTCACCATGTGGCTAAGCTAAAATGCCCTCCTTGACTTCATCTAAAGACCAAAATATTACTCTTTTTAACTTCATCTTAAAAGAGGGGTTTCACTCTTTTCTCATTTTTCTTTTAGCAAATCCACCCAAGTTGTCCTCACATTTCTCACCCTTCTTGAACAGATAGCTAAGGTCCGAGACCTCTTCAAAGGTCGAGCCCAACCGGTGTTCCTTTGTCGACCAAGGCCAAGTTCGGCCGTCCCCCTCTCTGTCGCAAGCTGTGGCCGAGCTTTGGAGCTTGAACTCCTTCCGTCTTCCTTACTTCGGGTTCGAATTTCTTCGGGTTAACATTCGTTCATCTCGCTCCCTTGTGCATTTGTGTTCTTGCTCTAGGAAGATATACCTTGCTCCTTATGTTTTAGTGCTCGCCCGCCAAGTGTTTGATGAAATGCATGCACTTTCCTTTAGCTTGGAATTGAGTGAACTTGCTGATTTTTGTTCTTTGAAGAGCTAGGTTGAATTGTTTTCTTGCTCCTAGAAGGTATGCATTGCCTTTTAGTGGTTGTCCACTAAGTGTTTGATGAAATGCATGCACCCTCTCACTATCTCAACATTGAGTATGTTTGCTGATTTTTTGCCTTTGAAGAATGAAGTCCTAGCATGCATCATTTCCTAGTGGTTGTCCACCAAGTGTTTAATGAAATGCATGTACTCTTCTTTAAGCTTGAATTGAGTGTACTTGTGAATTCTTGGTCTTTAATGAGTGTGAGTGAGTTGTCTCAATCGTTATAAGACTCGGCCGATTCTCTCACGACGGAGAGAGCCTCGGCCGAACCGTTGCTCCTTTCGCAAGAGCACTCGACCGGTTTTACTTCCTCAAATATTTGGCCATCTTGCCTCCTTCTAGGTAGAGGCCGAGTTCGTTAAGTGAGAACCGTGGGTGACCGGTTACTTATCTTGCTCTATTCGTCTTTATTTTTGCGATGTTATTGTTCGGTCTTATGAAAACTGATATGATAAATATCGGGTCTAAATTACGTGCAAGAGAACACGATCGCACAAGTAATAGAATAATAAGTAAGATCGTCTCCATAGGGACAGATGGATCAATTCTCTAAGTACCGGATTATGAATTCTCAATCTTAATCTAAGCGATTCAATTCGAATGATTGGGTTGTGATTAATTACTACAAATTCTACTATTGTTATTCGAATCTAGGGTTGTCAATCCTAAACCCTAACAACAATATCTAAGCAAACGAAACGAAACAGAACAAACGGATGCAATCTATGCTACGAACTAAGGTTGTCAATCTCAGTTCTCACACACGAAACGAATCAATCAAACAATGAATAATCAAGCAGATGAATGAAAAGACAACTCTTGACTATGAAGTATGAAAATACTGCGTTGATTGAAGATCCAAATTGTTGATTACAATCCTTGAAGTAGAGTGAAAGTAATAAAACCTAAAAGTTATGACTCTTGCGTGAAAACTAGCCAAGAATGTCTTTAACCTAAGTTTCAAGGCCTTATATAAGTCTCTAGTACAAACCCTAAAACAGAAGAGTTCTGGCCCGACTAAACAAGCAAAATAATCTTTTCTCGGACAATCTGTGCTGCCCAAGTCCAGTGGGTCGCTGGCTTTTCCAGCGGGTCGCTAGATCTCAGCAGCCATCTTCAACTCGCCTTTGACACTTTATCCGTTCCGCAAATTGCAAAACTCAAAACACGGAAGTTGTAGATCAAGGTGTCGCGGATCTTCTCGTCTTGGAATCACTCAATTCGGAGTTCGTTTGAGAAAGTTATACATTTTCTAACAAACATCAACGAATTGAGCCAAACCATTCTTTGTTAACTCTTCTCGCGTTCTCACCAATTCTCGTCCCGCTCGCCATTCTCCCCGCACCTCGTCATCTTCATCTCCACTATCCAAGCACCTACAAAACAACCAAATTCCGATAGATCTCCCGCTCCTCAACATAAACACAAAATGCATGAAAACATACTCGACATATGACAAAATAGAATCAAAACACGAACAAACTACGCACAAAACATAGGTAGATGTGTGTCCGTTTACACGCACATCACAACTCCACACTTAAGTTCTTGCTTGTCCTCAAGCAAGTTGCATCAGAACTACCGTCTTCACGGTTCCTCCTTACTTGGAACAAATCATGACATGCATCATCCGATCGCTAGTCATTCATCTCACTCAAGTGCCAAGAACAATAATCATGTAAACCTAACACCCTCAGCTATTTAGCCTAACTTTCACACTATGCGGACCATACTCGATAACTGACCACTCAGTGCGTAGGATCAATTTATGCTCACTTATATCGAGTAGTCAACTACCTATCACTCGCAAACATGCTCAGGGTCTAAAAATATTATATTTCGCACTTGACACTCTCTCAAGCAATGCAGGACTCGTAATAAAGAGGTACTTTCATAGGGTTGTAACGTGGTTTAATGTAGGGGAGGATAAATCATTGGGTAATAGCTAGGCCACCCAATCCGAGGATTACATCAAAAATCTATCTCTCGGCTATACTAAGCAACTCACCCTACAACAACTAAGCACTCAACCCAATGTTCCCACATCCTAGAGGCATTCACTCGGGACAAATCACTAACTTTTCATTTGTGTGCTTTCTTTTCTTCTCTTTTCACCACATTACTTCCATCTTTCCACTTTCTTTGGATTTTTTACTTTTGCTTTTCCACACTTTCCACACTTTTCATTTTCTTATTCTTCCTTCCCTTGTGGTTTTTCTTTTCTTTTCACGCATTCTCGCACATTCATTGGTAATTTGTCCCAGCTTTTGACTGTTATCCTCAATTCTACCCTTTTCAAAACCCAAATGAACTTCAATACCCCCCAGCTAAGCTACCAAGTGTACCCTTACAAAAATATCCCACAAATCAATGTCATATTCCCTCGGATTGGATAGTTAAGGATAGGTGGGGGTCAAATATTGGCTCGTAAGGTTGTATGCACATAATAATTGAACAAATAAGCTCAAGCTCAACGGGGTTAAGCAACGGAAAAGATTAGGTTCTTGGCTCTAAGGCCCTAGGCTCAAAATCAAAAGGTCCCCCGATATCTAACTTACCCCGCACTACGAAATCATGCCAAGTGCTAATATACTACTCTCATCGCCCGAAACATGCAAGCACCTCATGAATAAAATAGAGATGGGAGTCTCATCCTTCGGCACAAATCCTTACAAGGTCACTCATCAAGCTCTCAAGTATGGTCTACCTAGTGCAACTATCAACTTAAATAACCAAGGGTGTTAAGCCTACACAATCCTGCTTCGGATACTCAAGTTCAATTCCTGACTAAGCAATAAGACTTAGTAGCCATTCTAGGTTCACAAGTTTGGAGGTAAGTTCATCAATTGCAGATGACTCGATCACTTCAATCAAAAACACACGCCACATACATAATAGACTCGATCACATACGTATGTTAACAAAAAAAATAAAGGAAAACATTCCTAAAACATCACAACGCACATGGCGTGCAACTCCACACTTAGAGAACACATTGTCCTCAATGTGATAAAACACGCTATGCAAATAACCACAAGAAAATATTATTCACGTCACGAAGCACATACCGTGCAACTCCACACTTAGAGAACAAATTGTCCTCAATGTGAAGTGGCAGATGATGCAAACGACAAAAACTAAACAAAAACACACATGCATGACAAAAGGAGAGAAAAGGAACAGAAACACCTGTTCTGAGTTGAGGATGCGGTGGTGGTGGAAATTGAGGGAGAGGAGGCAAGAAAACTCGACTAAATTCGTAGTGCAGTTTGTCTCGACCTGTTGTCCAGCAAAAATAAACTAAAATGACATTTTTTTCGAGGGTGACACTATATATATTCCCCTAGAAATCCACAAACTCAGGAAAACTCAGACGAGTGACGCTAAATTAAAAAGTGTAAGGAAAAGAGAGGATAATTTTAGTTCTAATTTAACGTCATTAGCTTGATGAGATTTCAACCAATTACCAAGGTCCTGGGTCATTAAGTTCTGCCCATGATCCTTGTAGGTCAATATGGGGGTCCCGATTTACCATTATACACTCACCATTCACTTTGACTACAACCCTCAAGTGACCTGATGGTGGTTTACACTCTAAGTCTGGTGGCAGGATGTTACATGGTTTCAACTTGGACCATGGTGGATCATTTGGTTTTGATAATTTAGTTGCTCGCACCCATGATACTTGTTCCTGAATTTCTTGCTCATTCACCCCTTCTTGAATTTCTTATATCACTTCGTGCTCAACTCTAGGAACAGTCTCGTCAATGTGCTTGATTACCAACTCGTTAATGACATTGATTCGGCAACAGTCATCTTCCGTGGTGGGGTACTTCGCTACTTCGAATACGTTGAAAACAACCTCATCATTGCAGACTTGGAACTGCAGCTCCTCTTTTTTCACATTAATGTTTGTCTTTCCCATTGATGTTAGAGTCACCTTGAGCTCTTCGTCCTCCTCATTCACCTGCTTTGCTAGAGGTTTTACTACTACACTTGCCACATTCTTTCCCAAATCTAGCCCACTTCAAGTCATGATAGCCTTGCAGTGCTCCTGTCTGGTGGGAGGGGCTTCAGTGTTGCTTGGAAGTATGCCTAGCTGTCTTTCGTTCAGTTGTGCTGCTAACTGGCCAATTTGTACCTCCAAGTTTCTAAGTGTGGCTTCATGGCTCATCACTTGCTTTTGCAACTCATCTTCACCTTGACAATCTTGATGGGATAGCACTTGATGTTGCCACTTTTGTTGATATTGCTGAAAATGCTGTTGTGGCTGAAAACTTTGAGCGTTACTACCTCCCAGTATTGGTCCATATTGTTGAGGTACCTGCTGACCTGCATCATTTCTCCATGAAAAATTTGGGTGGTTTCTCCAACCAGGGTTATACATAGCATAATATGGATCATTATTAGCATCACCCAAATAATTAACAGATTCAACAATGAGAGAGCAAGTATTAGTACCATGTGGGCCAGTGCAGATGTCACAAACCTGAGAGGGTGGTGTGGGTTGTGTGGCGAATACAGACTGGATTACCTGTGTAAGAACTGCCACTTGTGCTTGGAGGGCTACAATCTCATCATTGTCTTGTACACTGGCAACCTTCTTCTTTTCTGATCTCTCTTCCCACTTGTAATTGTTCCTGGTCACGGCTTCGACAGTTGGATATGCAAAGCCAGACCTAAGGTCGGTCAGTCTATGGTGGGTATGTCTCCTCATGTTGTTCATCTCCTATACTTTTCACTATACTGCAAAACTCAACAAAGGAGATCAAGTGTAGTGATGAACAGAAAAAGAAAAACAATGCTTAGTCTCAAAATCAAGAATACTGTATCCAATATTAAAGACAGATTGATTCAAATCTGTCCCCGGCAATGGCGCCAAAAACTTGATGCGATAAATATTGGGTCTAAATTACGTGCAAGAGAACACGATCGCACAAGTAATAGAATAATAAGTAAGATCGTCTCCACAGGGACAGATGGATCAATTCTTTTTAGTACCTGATTATGAATTCTTAATCTTAATCTAAGCGATTCAATTCGAATGATTGGGTTGTGATTAATTACTACGAATTCTACTATTGTTATTTGAATCTAGGGTTGTCAATCCTAAACCCTAACAACAATATCTAAGCAAACGAAACGAAACAGAACAAACGGATGCAATCTATGCTACGAACTAAGGTTGTCAATCTCAGTTCTCACACACAAAATGAATCAATCAAACAATGAATAATCAAGCAGATGAATGAAAAGACAACTCTTGACTATGAAGTATGAAAATACTGCGTTATTGAAGATCCAAATTGTTGATTACAATCCTTGAAGTAGAGTGAAAGTAATAAAACCTAAAAGTTATGACTCTTGCGTGAAAACTGGCCAAGAATGTCTTTAACCTAAGTTTCAAGGCCTTATATAAGTCTCTAGTACAAACCCTAAAACAGAAGAGTTCTGGCCCGACTAAATAAGCAAAATAATCTTTTCTCGGACAATCTGTGCTGCCCAAGTCCAGTGGGTCGCTGGCTTTTCCAGCGGGTCGCTGGAACTCAGCAGCCATCTTCAACTCACCTTTGACACTTTATCCGTTCTGCAAATTGCAAAACTCAAAACACGGAAGTTGTAGATCAAGGTGTCGCAGATCTTCTCGTCTTGGAATCATTCAATTCGGAATTTGTATGAAAAAGTTATGTATTTTCTAACAAATGTCGATAGATTGAGCCAAACCATTCTTTGTTAACTCTTCTCGTGTTCTCACCAATTCTCGTCCCGCTCGCCATTCTCCCCGCACCTCATCATCTTCATCTCCACTATCCAAGCACCTACAAAACAACCAAATTCCAATAGATCTCCCGCTCCTCAACATAAACACAAAATGCATGAAAACATACTCAACATACGACAAAATAGAATCAAAACACGAACAAACTACGCACAAAACATAGGTAGATGTGTGTCCGTTTACACGCACATCAAAAACCGAATTCGCTAGGTCTACCTGACCTGTTTTTATCTCTTTGCAGCTACTTAGAGCTACGATGG
The DNA here is from genome assembly GCA_012979155.1 of Hypericum perforatum. NCBI lineage: Eukaryota > Viridiplantae > Streptophyta > Magnoliopsida > Malpighiales > Hypericaceae > Hypericum > Hypericum perforatum. The sequence continues at coordinate 12,960 of SOPF01020064.1, forward strand.
AGAATTTTGTGACTCGGGTACAGTCAGTAGAAGAAGAGTACAGAGAGGCTATTGATATTACTCTCTTGCGAGATGCTCATCAAGGAGATGATCTTAGTATAGAGCATATTTCTGAGCCTCCCGCAAGTCAAGGGAGCTTTATACTTGGCCCTGTAGTTCGCGATGCTACACGCCTAGCCGATGAGGGTCTTCTTGCTATTCATTCGGAGGATGCCCTACTTTTCAAAGGTAAGAAGATAGATTTGAGTGACTGGGTCAAGGGCAAGTATCAGTGGCCTGCTCATTCTAGCTCTTACAACCGTTGGTATGATCGGTTGGTTAAGCTACATGGGATAGCTTGGTCCGATGCTGGTGTTGCTTCACTTATCGAATTCTCCACTCGTGATTTCAAACCATGCTTCCCACTACTTGCAACGCTCCTTCAGTATTGGTGTCCTAGTAGTAACACCTTCCTTTTCTACTCAGGTGAGTATCTTTCAAGCTTGGTCCTTGTTTACTTAGATTTCAGAATCTAAGTACATCTTTGTACCCTATAGGTGTGAGGACGATAACCCTGTATGACTTGGCCGCTCTGTTCAACCTTCGTCCACACGGTCGTTCTATCACTCCTGATAGTTTGGAGAAGTTTGGTAAGGATCTTAAGGAGCCTTATATTGCTGAGTTTCCGACGGGGACTGCTATGACTTATCTAGAGTATATGAAAGCATATAAGAAGCTGACCGGTGCACCCGCATCTTTTTATGAGCATATGGGCTTCCTTCAGCTCTGGTTGTCTTGTCATATTATGTGTCCCAGCGGACAGAAGGTGTCTCCGGATTGGAAGAATCTAGCATTCTCCATCTCTCTAGGGGCAGAACTGGCGATGGGAGAGTTCCTCCTATGTCATTTCTTGGAAGGAAGATGATGCTTTTAGCGCTTCTGGCCCTCTATGGATAGCAGCACTTTGGGCTATAGCATACTTCCCGATCTTGACGCATCCGACCAGATCTCCTGTGCCTCGTCCTTCTTATGGTGCCCTCTACTTCAGCGAGGTGAAGGTCTTAGCTCCTAAGGGTATCCTGAGGGGGTATTTCTCTGTTTTTGACGAGGATTACGATTCCAACCTGGATGAAGATGAGGAATTCGATGCCTTTTAGCCGTCTCCCTTGATGAGGGAAGAGTTTCGGCCGTGCTTCTTATCATTTGATACTATGATGACCACTGCTTCTGCTTAGAGGAGTATCTTGACTACTCGTGATCTGGTTTGTGGATGCACGAAGGGAAAGGTGATGATTGAGCCCTATCACCCTCATTTCGTAGCTCAGCAGTTTGGATTGGTGCAGGGTATTCTTTTTCCGCCACTTTACCTCTTCCACAAGTTTGAAGGAGTTAGGAAATCTGAGATCTATCCATGGCTAGTCGCTAAACAAGTGCAGATGGTAAGCTTTTTCCTTCTATCCCGAGGAGTCTTTCAGCCCCTCTCCATTCAAGGAAATATCTCAAGCGACTTCCTCCCATGGTGGAGTGAGCTGCCATATTGGTCTCGCAGCACCGACGAGCTTGGCAAGCTTTTTTGTCTTCCCTTGGAAGAGGCTAAGGATACCGGGATAGATAAGAAGTCTAAAATGACTAAAGCCGCTAAGAGACCCGAAGTGACTAAAGCTACTAAGAAGCCTGAAATAACCAAAGTTGCTAAGAAGCCTGAAGTAGTCTGGCCGATCGTGAGTCGTAAGCGAGATCGGGCGGGTCTAGTAAAGCCTTTGAGGACTTTAGTTTGTGCCCTTTCTGCTTCTTCAGAGAATGTTGGATCCGATTTAGTGGCTGATCTTATACCCGCTCCTAACACTGAGCTTTCTCCGAAAGGTTAGATTTTTCTTTAGTGCGTTGTTGACTTATTGAAAGCTCTCTGATCATCCTAAAACTTTTGAACAGGCATAACCGATGAGCCAGCCCCTCAGGTTTCCGAGACGGCCCATTCCTATTCTTCTCCGAACAAGGTTGGTTATTTCGGACTGTCTTTTGCTCCACTGTTCGTACTGACATAATTATTGCTTCTCGTAGGACTTTGTTGGTTATGGCGGGTCTGCCTATCTGCTTGACAAGCCTGAATGTGGACAAATGTCCCCTCCTCATCCTATAGAGCAAGCACAGAGCATAGGAGATTTGCTTGACATGACTGTCCCCGGGAAAGCCTGTGAGGCTGTTGAGACGAAACCCCCTACTTTGATCTTTGGGAAGTCGAGCTTGGCCTCCACTACTTCGATCGCTCATGTAGATTCATCAGATGATGAGTTTGATCTGGTACGTCTCTTCGACTTCTTTGCTCGTTAACCAAATACTAGAACTGTCTGACCATCGTTATCATAGATTCAGGTCTCTTTCGAGGCCTTTCTAACCGCTGGTCCTAGTGAAGCTGCTACTGCTTCTCGCTCCCTCTCTTTGCAGTCTCTCGTTGATGAGGATGCCATGGTTCGGGAGCACATCGAGGTTTTAGCTAAGTTCATGGATGCGACTCTTGATATTGGGGATTTTAATCCCGATGAGGAATTACCTATCGCTGTGCGCAAAGCCGTGGCTTTCCTTGAGTCTCGGGCTGCGAGCATTTCTTCTGTTAGGATTCGGGAGTTGCCTTCTCTCCTGAGCCAGGATTTCGTTGGCCTCCTTGATAGGTACTTCTTTTTAGCTTCTATCTCTTCACTTGTATAATTTCGCACCCTAACTTTTGGTTGGTTATCCAGGTCCAAACGTCATCAGAAGTACGTTGAGTCACTCTCCGAATTTACCCAGGCCATAAGCATTGAGACTAAGGCTCTAGCCGAGACAGAGGGGAAAATGAAGCTCCTATATGATGAGCTTTCTTCCCTAAAGGGAGAGATGGACTCAAGGAAGGCAAGGATGCGGGCTCGCGAAGTGGAAGAGGAACGACTCTGGGCGAAACTAGCCCGTACTAAGGTTGAAAAACTTGAGGACCAATCTTTGCTCGGCAAAGAAAAGAAGAAAGGGAAGGCGCTGAGCAAGGCCTTAGGGGAGTATAAGGCTGATGTTTATGACAAGACCATCGCCAGCGTTCACCGTTCGCAAGCCAAGCTCAAAGATCTCGAGGATTCGCACGCTAGTGAGAAGGAATCTTTGGAAAAAGCTTTTGTTTTGGTGAAGGATGTTGTAGCTCTCTTTCACAAAGAGATTAACGCTTGATATGTTAGCTAGGTCCTTTGGTGATAAGGGAAACTTTTGATGTTTGGACCCCTCGTTTGTAGACTTGATTCAAGGTTATCTTATAATTCATTTTCGTTATTTCTTCTCTTGCTTGTGATCGTGATTAAGACCGAGGTCGGTCATGCCTCGAATGGCATCTTAGAGATCGGCCGTGCCTAGAGAATGGCCAGGCGAGGCCGTGTATTTGCGGTTTTTAGACGTTCGATTTTCTACCGCTTTAGTATTACTAGGTAAGGTGTTGACTTCCTTGGTCTTTCGACGGTTTTTAGGTGTTGCCAGGCAAGGTATTGACACCCCTTGCCTTTTGGAGGCTTTAGGCGTCGCCAGGCATGATATTGACACTCTTTGCCTTTCAAAGATTTTAGCAGTCGCCTGGCAAGATGTTGACACCCTCTATCTTTTCGAAGGCTTTTAGGTATCGTCAGGCACAGTGTTGATACCCTTTACCTTTTGGAGACTTCAGGTGTCGCCGGGCAAGGTGTTGACTCCCTTGGTCTTTTGAAGGTTTTTAGGTGTTGCCAGGCACGGTGTTAACACCCTTTACCTTTCGGAGACTTCAGGTGTTGTCAGGTAGTGTATTGACACCCTTGGTCTTTCGAAGGCTTTTAAGTGTTGCCAAGCAAGGTGTTGACACCCTTCGTCCTTAGTTATCAATACCTGAAGGATTCGCACCTTGCTTAACGGCAAGGCCGATAGATCATGTCTACCAAAGGTATAAAGGTCGGAGCCGGCCTAAATAATAATACGTGGTGATCGAGGTTTCAACTATATTTCTCACTCGTGTTCTTGGGCGTATCCCTTAAACAAGTCATTATCTACCCCATCCCACATGCTAGGTACGTATGGCTTGAGGTATAGCCCATTGATAGGTCTCAGATGTACTTCTCCGTTAATGTCCGCTAACCGATATGACCCATTCCTAAGGACGTCATGCACTTCGTAGGGTCCTTCCCAGTTCGGGGACCATTTTCCGTAATCGGGGTCCTTTCGCCCTATAGGTAGTACGACTTTCCAGACTAAATCACCCCTCTCGAAGTGCTTTTCCCGGACTCTCTTATTGTAACCTTTCTCTACAACCCTCTTCTGTTGTAGGATAGTATCTAGTGCTCTGAGTCTTTCCTCAGGGAGATCTTCTAGAGCAGATAGCATAGCAGCGTCATAATCCAAGCCGGATAAGTTTGTTTGCTCGGCCCTCCTTAGTGATGCTACTGTGAGCTCTAGTGGTATCATGGCGTCATGCCCATACGCCAACGCAAAGGGGGAAGTCCCTGTAGCCCCCTTCTTTGAGGTGCGAAATGCCCAAAGAGCTTCGGATAAGGCCAGGTGCCATGTTCTAGGTTGCTCTCTCACGGACTTCTCAATACACCTTTTCAAGACCTTGTTAGTGGCCTCTGCTTGACCATTCCCTTGAGCATAATAGGGTGTAGAATGAGTGATCTTAAACCCCATATCTTTTGCAAATGCTTGAATTTTGTCTCCCGTAAACATGGTCGTCTGATCGGTGGTGATGATTTCTGGTAATCCAAATTGATGAATGATGTGTTCCTTGAAAAATTGGATTACGGTCTCCTGATTGACCACCTTCATAGGAATTGCTTCCACCCACTTGGTAAAGTAGTCGGTGGTAGCTAATATGAAGCAATGTCCTTTAGTAGAGGCTGGGTGAATTTTCCCTATCATATCAACGGCCCATCCTCGAAAAGGCCAAGGTTTAACTACGGGATGAAATTTGTCTACCGGGGAGCATTGAATGTGACCGTGTCTTTGACACTCTTGACACCCTTTTGCATAGTTAATACAGTCTTTCGCCATGCCCAGCCAGAAGAAGCCGTAGCGATGAATTAACCATCTCATCTTAATTCCCGATTGATGAGCACTGCATATGCCTTCATGCACTTTGGCCATCGCAAGCATAGCCTCTTGTGGGCTCGGGCATACTAAAAGTAGACCATCAACTGTTCTCCTATAGAGTTTGTCATTGATGTACTCGAAGCGGAGCACTTTGGCTTAAAACGACCTGTCTGAGTAGAAGGTAGGATCTTTAAAGTAATCAATATATTCTTGCCTCCAGTCTCTGTCTAGTTGTATCTCTCCTACTTTGAGTCCCTGGTCTCCCTTGAACGAGTCTATTATTTCATGAAGTACCGAGGTTGCTCTTACCTTCACAAGAACAGAGCTGAACCTATTCAAGGTCTGATAACCAGAGCCAGTTCGCGCTAATCTATTGGCTTCAAGGTTCTTATTGCGGATCACGAACTCGATGAAAGCTTCCTCAAAGCCTCTCAATAATGAGCGAGCCGCATCCCGACAGGCTTGAAACCCATCATGTCCGCACTTGAACTCTCTTGTGATTTGGTTAACTACCAACAAAGAGTCTCCGTATACCCACACGCTTCTTGCTCCTAAGTCCTTCAAGGCGAGCAAACCAAGCAATAATGCTTCATATTCGGCTTGATTGTTAGTGCAAGGAAAGTCGAGAAGGAAAGAGGCTTTTGTTTTAATGCCGTATGGGGACTTGATTACAAAGCCGGCCCCTGCATACTTCTTTGTTCTTGACCCATCGAACAATAGAGACCAAGGTTTCTTCGCTATCATCCCAAAGTCTACCGGGGTGTCGGCTGAGGTACTTTGACACGGATGATCAGCTAAGAAATTGGCCAAAGCTTGGCCTTTCACAGCTCATTAAGGTACGAAGATGAGGTTGAACTCTATTAAGGCTAGAGCCCATTTACCTAGCCTTCCCCTCATGATGGGCCCTGAGAGCATATACTTGATTACGTCAGCTTGTGCTACTACTTTCACCTTGGTCGGCAACAGGTAGTACCTAAGCTTTCTACAAGCAAAGAATAAGCTTAGGCATAACTTTTCAATGGACGAGTATCTTATCTCTGCATCTAGGAGCGACCGGCTTAAGTAATAAACTGCTTACTCTTTTCCTTCTTCATTTTCTTGGGCTAAGAGGCACCCAATGTAGTCATTAGCAGCCGATATGTATAATAACAACGGTCGCTTGTGAGAAGGTGGAGTCACGACTGGGGGAGTAGTTAGATATACCTTAAGCTCATCAAAAGCTTATTGGTGCTTATCTTCTCATACGAAATCTCTCCCTTTTAAGCTAAGAAGATTCGAGAAACACCAAGTTCTACCGGCGGTATTCGAAATGAACCTTCTCAAAAAGTTGATTTGTCCTAAGAAACATTGTAGTTCCTTTTTAGATCGGGGAGGTTGTGCTTGTTGGATTGCCTTGACTTTATTTTTGTCTATTTTGATTCCCTTCTTGTGGACAAGGAACCCCAAGAAGTTACCTGCTGAGACACCAAAAGCACATTTCAAAGGATTCATCTTTAATTGATGCTTTCGCATTCTTTCAAATGACAACTTCAAATGGTCTAAGTGTTCATAGTAGCTATGTGACTTAACTACAATATCATATATATACACTTCCATAAATTGACCCATGAAGTCTGAAAATATGAGATGCATCCCTTTTTGGTACGTAGCTCCAGCGTTCTTCAACCCGAATGACATCACGACCCATTTGAATATGCCGATTGAGCCTGGGCAACATAATGCCGTCTTGTGAATGTCTTCCTGAGTGAGGTATATCTGGTTGTAGCCCAAATGTCCATCCATGAAGCTTAGAACTTCATAACCGGCAGAGGCATCTATGAGCATGTCTGCTATGGGCATTTGATATTCATCTTTAGGCGTTGCGGTTTGAGGTCTCTGAAGTCGATGCATACTCTAATCTTTCCATTCTTCTTAACAACTGGAACAATGTTAGAGAGCTATTCGACGTATGCGGCCTTTCTAATGAAGCCGGCTCCTAAGAGTCTATCCACCTCTTGCTTTACCTTTTGTACTACCTCGGGCATCATCCTCTTCATAGGTTGTTGATAAGGCCGATAACCCGGCTTTATCGGGAGTTGATGTTCTATAAGGGTCCTATCAAGACCTGGCATCTCATCGTAATCCCAAGCAAAATAGTCTTGGTACTCAGTCAATAGTGAGACTAGGTCTTTCTCGAAGTCTGGAGGAAGCCGTTCGCTAATGAAGATGGGCCGGCCTCCTCTCTCTGAAGGTAGAAGTATTTCTTTTAGAGGGTCCTTCACCTCTGCCTTAGCATCATCAAGTTTATCTGGGGCTGGATGAAGGTTGCTCATTTTTAGTCTTTCCAGGGGGTCTTAGCCATCATCTTCGAAGATAAACTCGGCTACTTTATGCTGAGACAAGGCGTAGACCTCCGACTGCCTTGCCAACTCTTCTCGTAGATTAGTCTCGAAAGATAAGCCTAAGGGCTTGCCTTTCTGGAGTGACATTCGCAAGTCGATTAGAGGAGGGGATCTCTCTCTCCACTGAACTTGTGTATCTGGCGATACTACCGTCTATGCTGCTTTGAGCAACACTGCTTGGGACGATAGAACCGTCGTAAAAGGCTGCTTCAACACAATTGGTGGCTGCTTTGAAGGGGTCTTCATTGGCCATCACTGTCTCTACTTTGTTATTCGATCTCCATTGTATTAAGAATTGATGAAGGGAGGATGGAATCACCTGTCCAGTGTGTATCCAATCCCTTCCTAGCAGAGTGTTGTACGAGGTCTTTGGCTCGATCACATAAAAGATCACTTTTCGAGTGACTGGTCCTACAGTGATCTCTGCTGTAAGGACTCCCAACGGACGAGTGGTCTTTCCGGCAAAATCGGTCATCATCATATCCGTTGGTGCTAACTTCTCGTCCTCTTTGTTGAGCTTCTTCAAGAGGAAGTAGGGCATTATGTTGACGACAGCCCCATTGTCAACAAGTATCCTCTTGATCGGCTTGCCAAAAATGTGAGCTGAGATGTAGAGTGGCTTCAGGTGCTCACACATCTTCTGAGTTGGCCTAGGCAAGGTGATGTTCTCGCCTTGCTCTTCGACGCAGGGAATAGTGAGCGATTTATTCCCGATTTCTAGCTTGACCACACTCTCTTCTATCACATCTTCTTCGAAGTGGGTCACTTGTCCTACTTTAGGGCCGAAAGTGGCCGGTAAGGTAAAGACCATGTTGACCGAAAGATCTCGATCATCTCCGCTGAGGTTATCATCGCTCATGTCATCGCCTAGGTCCAACCTCTCCAAGTTCTTCCCTGAGGTATCCCCTAGGATCTCCATCAGATCTTCATCTTCGAGGCTCTCAAGCCACCGATATTCTTCATCTTTGATATCTGATTCAGACGACCTATTGTCTTCCTCGTCTTGAGCTTCTTTGCCCTTTAGGGCTCGTTTTTCCTTATCTTGGTTTGGTTCTTGGTCTTCACCGCTTGACGGCCAGCTTATCTTATCATCTTGATCATCACGAAATACTAGACCACATGTCTTCAGGGAGGTTATGTCACTACTCCCTTCATGACTATTTTTGGCTGATTTTTGTATTCTTTCCTCTTCACGGCCAATTTTGGCCGATTTGTGCCTTAGTTCGAAACTCTTTTTCTCCGAGGTCTCGACCTCTGCATTACTTAAACTTGAGACAACCTCTCTCTTGAGTGTTGGAGAGTTGGGAGATATTTCTCTGCTGACTATAGGTATCCAAACCTTTCTTATTGGCCCTCTCCCTAGGTTAGTCCTTGCACCTAGGATGACCTCGGCTCGATCTTTGGGTATTTGCTCGGATAGCCTAATTTTGTCTTGTTGAGGCCTCTCTGGCTTGGTGGAGGGGAAGACAACTCCTTCTCTTGGATCATCCCTTAGGCGTTTAACCTTGAGTGATTCAGCTTTCGGTTGGCCGATGATAGGCAAGGTCAGAAGGGCTTCTTGCTTCTTGATTCATGCCTTCCTTTCTTCCAATAGCCTCTCGAGATCAAGAGCCACTTGCTTTTCAGTTTGGATTTTTCTCTCGATACGGCGTTTCTGAGTCCGAGTGAGTGCCTGGAGAGGTCCACGCTTGTTCTCCACTTTGCCACTATCGTTAGAAGGAATTGCATTTAAGTCCACCTTCACGTGGGGATATGGACTTTGAATGCATCTTCGTCCGACGATCTCACGGTAATCTCTCTGGTGACTTCTTCCCAGCTTGGCCTCACTTTCGTCTTGTTCTCCGAAAAGGGTCCTTCGCACCCTCTTCATCACAAGAGTCTCCCTGCGGTCTTCGTTGGGAGCTTGCCCCCCGAGTCTCCTGCTGAGCACATCCCTTAAGTCCCTTGGGGAAGTTACTCTCCTAAGGGAGTTAGGCTGAAATTGCTCCCTGAGTTTGGCACCTGAGTTACTTTGAGGGATGGGTCTCCGAGGTGTGTTGTAACTTGAAGATTCATCAACAGCCTTTTCCGAATCTCTCCGAGGGTTTTGCCCCCCGGGTATCTCTTGCCTGCTTCTCTTTCCTAGGACCTCTCTCAGGTCCTCCACAGGTGGCTGACTTTGCTTGTGACCTCCTCTCTTTAGGTCGACCATAGTGATATTAGCTACGAATTGTGTCTCTGGTTGATCATTAGCAAACTTTAATCTCCCATCCTTGATCGCCTGTTGTATTTGGTTCCGAAAGACCACACAATTAGCGGTATTGTGTGACTTGCTTGCATGCCACTTACAAAACTTCATCGATTTGAGTTTTTTATCTTCGGGGATCTTGTGGCCCTTGGGTAAGACGATCTGACCATTCTTTAAGAGATTGTCAAAAATCTCCTTTGCCTTAGTCACATCAAAGGAGTACTCCTTTCTGCTGTCACTGAAGTTCCTAGATTGGTTACCTTGAGCTCCTTAATATACAAACTCATTAGGTATCGTCACCTTCTTTGGGACGAGGCTCTCGCATTCATATGGCTTTCCTTTGATGATTTCTGCTACCATCTCCTCGACAATATCTTCATCGGCCCAGCCATATCCACTATCTAAGTGATCTATCTCCAGTGTGGGGTCATAAGAGTAGGTCCCCTTAGAAGAGGCAGCCTTCCTGTCCTTCTCATTGATAAGTTGTTCAGCCACTATCACTTTTTGTGTTAGGTCGGCTAGATCTCGGAACTTTTTGATCCCTAGCCTATCACGTAGATTAAAGCAAAGTCCATGCACAGCTAGTGAGGCGAGTTCTACCTCTGATAGGTTCGTTTGACACCTATTCTTCGCCTTTCGGAAGCAAATCAGGAACTTCTCTACTGATTCTCCCTCAAGCTGTTGCATATGGGCGAAAGCTGAGATAGTGATAGTTGGTTCTGGCCTATAGAATTGGTTATTGAACTTTTGTTCCATTTCTGCCCAATTCCTCACCGAGTTCGGTGGAAGGCTTGTACCAAGTAAAGGCTGTTCTGGTGAGAGTCATTGGGAATTGCCTCAGTAGCAATGCCTCTTCAGATGCTGTGTCTCCGTATTATATGACAAATCTTGCTACGTGCTCTACGAAAGATCGATTGTCTTCTCCCGAGAATTGGCTAAAATCTGGTATGCGGTATGTCCTTGGAAACTCTATCCTATCGAAGTGTTCTGGATAAGGCTTGGTGAATCTGGGGCATGGGGCGTGTCTGGTTTCTACACCCATATCCCTGAGAACTTCTGCCACCAGTGCCCTTTGCTGAGCGTCTTCAGGTATGGGTCTGGCCTCGTGATCCATGATCAAATCTTGGGGTTCTCTTGGGGGTTGATCTCCAAAATCGTCTTCAGAAGGCGATGGAGGTCGAGGATCCCCTGTATAGGTCCCGAATACCAATTGTCTTTCGACTGGAGGATAGTCTTCTTCATCGCGGTCCAGCCTCCTTTGATTCCTGTTGTGAGGCCAAGTATGGTCCACTGGCGCCCTTGTCTCAAAGGTTGGGTTGGTCCGAACATTGGACCCTCCTCTATTAGGCCTGTGAGTAGTAACTCTCTGATGAGTGGGAGCCGTATGGTACCAGCCTGTATCCCTTGTGTTACTTCCTCCTGCTCCAACATTCTCATAGTGTCCCGAGAAATCAGTTCCATGAGTCCTCCTGTTGGAAGATGTTTGGAATAATTGAAACCTTGTGGCACTAGCTGGGGTGCCTCGGCCTATTCCATGCCTTTCTTGAGTCAGATTGAGGGTAGGTGTCTCTTGATAGTAGGTTTGCTCCGTCGGCTGCGGAGCATCTATTCCCTTCCCCCGACTCATGACTTCTGACATCCTATTTGTGATGGTAGGAGCCACAGTACTGTTAAAGAAATCCACGGTGTTGTCGTGGTGATCTTTAGCAGCTCGGTATATTGACTGGTCTACGTACCCGTACACTTGGTCAATCATGTGAGTGAGTTGGCTGTGAGAGAGCTCGCTACCTATTGCGATCTTCTCGAACCTTTCGTGAGTCTCATCGAAAGACTTCTTATTATCAGCCGCCAGTCGCTCGAGTCGAGTTAATGTAGACTTAGCTTTGATAGCAATGTCTTCCATTCTCCGCTCTAGACGACTGGCCATGGCTTCTAACACCTTCTGCAATGTGTGCTCTTGAGTGGCCGGCTCTCTTGCGAAAGCCATGTTGTCATTCTTACAGAGAGGGGTCGGCCCCCTTTCGGTAGCCGTGTCTTCATTCCTCCTGGGAGGAGTCGGCCTCCTTGTAGGAGCCGTTTCATCAGCAGATGTCCTTCTGGTACCAGGTAAGGTATTTGAAAGGTTCGGCTCTCTGAAGAGAGCCGGGTTGGTTGTATTCTTCTCAACTAGGGATTGAGAAGAGGGTGATGATGTCTCCTTGTTCTTGCCTATCTTGGTTGGATCGAGTTAAACCGCCTTCTCTAGACGTCCTCCTAGTCCCACCAGGCGTGCCAAAAACAATATTGGGTGAAAAATGGTCGTGAGAGTCAAGGTCGATCTCGTGACGGCTCTAGAGGCTCGCCCCAAGGTCGGCTTAACTATGCATAACTACATGTGGCCGGAGCCAGACTACTTCTACCTAAACTACGCCTAGACTACGATAAAAGCTGGAGCTTGAGTTGATTTGTGTGTTTGATGATTGATTGATAGATAGATCCTCTCCTTCCTTGTCCGTCCTTTCCACTTGCACTCGGACTCCGTCTTCTACTTGTACTCGGACTCCGTCTTCTACTTGCATTAGGATTCTCCTAATGCTTATCACCGGGGACGCTTATCCTTATCTCATGCCAAAACACTTATCCTAAGTTCGTTAAGATTTATCATCTCCGGATATTTCGAAATCCAATTCTATCGCCTCTCTCAGGATATCGACTACGTACGGTCTCTTGACACAGCTCCTTAAGCGAGTGCGCTTAGTCGAACATAACCTTCCAAAGTTTCTGGGTGTCACTAGGCAAAGGTCGTGACACCTCTTGCCCTTCGGGACTTCCAAGTGTCACTAGGCAAAGCTATAACACCCTTTGCATTTCGGGAGCTATTGGTGTCACCAGTTAAAGGCCATAATTCGAAGTCTCGAAGTGGCGCTAGGTAAGGTGTTGACACCCTTCGCCTATCGGAGCCTCCAGGTGACGCTAGGCGAAGTGTTAACGCCCTTCGCTTTTCGGAAGTTGTGTCACTAGGTGCAAGTTACGACACTTTTTGCGTTCTGGAGCCTTGAAGTGTCGTTAAGCAAGGTAGTGTTACTTTGCTTTTCAGAAATATAGGTGTCACCAGGCGGAGGCTAGAACACCCTTTGCATTTTGGAAGCCTTAGGTGTCTCTAGGCGCAGTGATGACACCTCACTTTTCGGAAACTCTTAAGTGTCTCTAGGCGAAAGCGAGGACACTTTGCATTTTGGGAGTTTTTAAGTGTCTCTAGGCGAAGGCGAGGACACTTCACTTTTCAGAAACTCCTAAGTGTCTCTAGGTGAAGGCTAGGACACTTTGCGTTTCGGAAGCTTTAACACCTTGCCTCGTGCTCGGCCGAAACTCCTTGACCGGCCCTAATACCTTGTTTTCGAAGGCTCGTGATCGACCGAAAACCCTTACGCTTGTCCACGGTCACTCGGCCAAAGCTCCTATGACCGTCAACGGTCTGAAATCTCTTTCAGAGGAAAAATGCCACTTTGGTCACTCTTGACACGTAAAGTGCTTTCAAAAGTCACCATTCCCCTTTTCGGACAAACGCGCATGGTTCCTCTTGAGAGGGAAAAATGCCACTTTGATCACTCTTGACACGTAAAGTTCTTTCAACAGTCACCATTCCCTCTTTTCGGACAAGCGCGCTTGGTTCCTCTTAAGAGGGAAAAATGCCACTTTGGTCACTCTTGACACGTAAAGTGCTTTCAACGGTCACCATTCCCCCTTTTCGGTCAAGCAAAAGTGCTACTTTAATCACTCTAAAGAGGGGAAATATCCGTTTTAACCCCCGGAAGGGTGTTTTTATTCCGGCTCTAACAAAATTAAAGGATTCCAATACATAAATTTCTTATGTGTTGACGTCTATATTGAGTGAAAAGTTTGTATATTGTTCAAGGAAATAATTTGTTTGGAAAATATGGAATTTATTCCGTGGAGCCATGTTAACACCGCATCCATATTTTTCCTCATATATTATACAAACAACTATTATCTTCCATATCGTCTAAAACTAACAAATAGGTAACTCTAATCTCACTCCTCGTTGTTTAACAAATTCCATTACTCTCTTTATTACTTCAAAACCCTCGTCAATGTCCAATTAAAATTGATATATAATTGCTATTAATGAAATAATTGATTATAGAGAATACTCATAATTACACAAAATATTTCTTTATAAAAATAGACATTCATCAATGAAAATAAGAGAAATCTTTAAGATTAAGGAGAATAATCAATCAATGCATTGCCTTGTAGACACATTAATGAGGTGCACATTCCTAAAATACCTCAGCCTATTCACCAACATTACAGTAGTGCCATCAAATATGCGGACCCTCCTGATCCATTTTTGCATTGATCCATTTTTGCATTGTACGATTCATACTGATGAGATGAGCAACACTAAATTTGACCTCTAATCACCCCTTATTCAGTTTCTCTCAACCAAAAAACTGGGGTTTTTCTTAATTCTCTCTGTTCTCCATCCCCCATTTGTTTTAACGAACCTAATTGATTTGGCCAATAAATTCGAAAGGATTCATTTGAGATTTATTAGGAGTACGTGGGCTAAAACAAGACATACCTCGAACACATGAATAGAAAATTCCCATTTTCTTTCTTTAGCACATAAACTACACGTTAAAACCAACGCCACAATCTGTTGGCTAGATGATGGGGTGAATTGAATCACAAATATTTTTCAAAAATTGTGAGATCAAAGTGAAAAATTTTCACACGAGTCAGTATCACGTACAGAAATTATCATTGTCGCAGAAAATAAAAATGCATGTCGAATTCTTTTAAAAAATTCAAAAATCACATGATCAAAGTAAAAAAATGTATATGGGTCGGTGTCACATCTTTCTTGCAAAAATAAAACATAGGAAAATACACATACCATCATCGCATGAAGGAGTGTCAGTATCGCATAAAGAAAATGTCGATATTTCATGAAGAAAATGACAATATCACACGAAAAAAATGAGACGCAGTTTGTTCATATTTTGTACTGTACGGACTGATTTGTATAGTTTGTACCCAATCCATTCTCCTAAAGGCCCACTTTTACAGAAAAAATCAAATTTTAAATAATAAGTTTTCTGTTATACTATTGATACCATGACATTGACTAATTCAAATTTTGAATGCGATTATGAAAATTGGCAATTGTTTAAGATGCTTGTATTTCAAAGTGCTCGAGTAAGTTCTAGAATTGACTAATTTATATTAAACTTAGGCAACGATAACATTAATTACTTTGTGATTTCCAAAAAATCAGTTTAGTATCTGGCGGTAAAATTTTTTTATCAATTGATTCAAACTCCAACTCTACCCATCTCTTTGTAATTTTGATTAGGTGGGAAGGAAAAAAAGTCTCCCTATATAGGGACTACAATCTGGATCATTGGATCAGATTATATTCCTAAATATTCTGATCTAATGGATATTAATCACCGAGGACATTTTAGACATTTGATATCAATCCCTTTTAGGCTACTTATCAATTAATTCCTTTTTCTTTAGGGATTTTTAAATTTTGAACTAGCAATTAATTAGCAAAAGGAGATTTGAATAAAAACTGTTCACATTCCCACCACGTTCAAACAAGTAAAACTGTTCACCTTCTATACACATTCCAAAAATTTCAATAAACAAAAACCCACCCACGTACAAAAAGTTAGAAAACCAAAATTTCCAAGCCCTAGCCGTCCCGTCGTCTCCTCAGTCCATCGTAATCTCCTTAGTCTGTCGTTGCCCTCTCACCATTGTTCCCCCAACCTCGTCGGTCTCATGTTTCCTCCAAACATGCTATTATTGTATCTTGAGCTGTAGCCATCCCGTCCTTCTGTCAGCCTTCTCACCATCATTGCCCCAACCTTGGTCCCTGTCCTCTCATCGTGCCGTCGTCATCTCATGCCAAGCCATTATCGAGCACTCTGAGCCTCGTCATCTCATGCGTTATTGTTGTCCATGGTATTATCCGACATTGCCACTCTCTGATTTAGGTACTTACTATTCAAACTTCATATTTTGTTGTTCATATCAGTTACAATGAGCAATGAAGGACATCATTTGCCGATTGAAGAAAACCCACCGAGGTCTATGCCCAAGACCGAGGAAAAGGTACAGTTCTGTTATGTTCTTCACTTTGCTTGTTTGTTGTCTGTAATTGTTAATTTTAATTATGGTTAAATTTTGGTTTGTTTGGTGCATTGTGGGTTTTCTTTATTGCATAACTGATTGAGATGGTACATAGCTAGTTTTCTCATTTACATTGGTGGTTTGTCAGGTTGTATTGATGGTTTGCTTGATTGTATTGCTGGTTCGCTTGGTTCTACTGCTAGTTTTATTTGTTTTATTACTGTTTTACTTGGCTTTATTGATGGTTTGTTTGGATGTAATTCTAGTTTGCTTGGTTGTATTGATGGTTTCCTTGTTTATATTGCTGGTTTTGATTTGTTCTATTGCTGGTTTGATAATTTATATTGCTGGTTTCCTTGGCTCTATTGTTGGTTCGTTTGGTTCTATTGTTGGTTCGCTTAGTTATATTACTAGTTTGCTTGTTTATATTGCTGGTTTTCATCGGTTTTATTGCTGGGTTGATTATTTATATTGCTAGTTTCCTTGGCTCTTTTGATGGTATGCTTGGTTGGAATACTTGTTTTAATGCTCTATTTATTGTGATTTTCAGAATATACAATTTGGTATAAACCTTCGAAGGTCGCCAGTGTGAATGAGTTCTTGCAGACACAAGTTTCCAAGGATAAGCAAAGAAATCATAGGAATCTAATAGTGAGTTCTAGATCTGGATTTCTGCTTGATCTTTTGGTAAAAGATTAAAAAAAATCGATATGATGACAATTGTCTGCCGCCGATAGGATGGGCACGATGTGCATGTCACGGAGAACCATGTACACATATTGTATGATGCCAACTTGTTTGGTAAAGTTCGTCTTGATATGGAAGCACCATGGGCGGATAAGGCTAGGAACGAGTTTAAGGAGCAGTTTGGAGATATGAGTATATTTCCTACAAGACATCTTTATGTGAAGAATAAAGACCTGAATGAGGCACTGAAAAGATCGAGTGGGCATATCCTTAGCGATGAGGTGGGCTAGGGTATATATAATGTATGCCTTTTCGGTTTTTCTATTTCCATCCACGTCTGATGTTATATGGGGTAAATACTGGCAATACATCACGCCACTGAGTCAAGCGCGGCTGTACGATTAGGTTAAGCATATCACCACCAAGACAAACTCTGAGTTTATTCGATCTTCAGATGCATTGAGAGGGAGTAAGTATATCAAATTTGGTAGAAACTCCCATGCTTCGCTCGATTATATGCTCAACAATACTCAGCCTTCGTCTTCTACAACCAAATTAAATGTTTGGAGGTCCATATCGGTAGAACCAGACGAAAATATGTCTTTAGGTGAGGTAATAAATTACAAGCTCTAATCATTTTGTAATACGTTTTTTGTAGTATAATTGTGTGTAATAACTATAGAATTTATTGGTAGTGCAGCTTTATGAAATCTTCTATAAACTTAACTCAGACCGTGATGCTATTGATATGAAAATTAAGGCTGCAAAAAGATTGATCGCGAAAAAAGAGAAGTCTGTGACTGAGGATGATAAAGAAAACCAGTCTAAGGAAGACTGTGAGGTAAATCTTGTAGGTGGAATATTATGCATGACATTCGTTGTTTGCATTATTGGTTTAGTTTGTTTCATTACTGGTTAGGATGGTTGCATTGTTGGTTTAATTTTTTGTATTACGGGTTTGTTTTATTACATTGTTGGTTCGTTTGGTTCTATTGTTTGTTTGTTAGTTGCATCGCTGGGTTTACCTTGGTGAATTGTTATAAATGATATTTGTTGTTTGAATTATTGCTTCTGTTCGTTTTGCCTTCTTCTATTGCTAGTTTGCTTGGTTATAATACTGGTTCAATTTGTTGTATTTGCTAGTTTGCTTATTTATATTATTAGTTTAGTTAATTGTATTGTTGTTTTTTAATAATTACGACATGGGTTAGTTTTATAGGTGAATGTAGCAGAGTCTAAGGTTGGAGATGAGGAACATGACGATGTTCTACAACTTGAAACAAATCTGGGGGACCCTACATTTGATGCCGACCCAATAAACTTTCATAATATAATTGATGGTTATTCATTACCAGTTTGCTTATTTATATTATTGGTTTAGTTCGTTGCATCGCTGGTTTTTAATAATTACGACATCTGTTGGTTTCTAGTCAAATGTAGCAGAGTTTGATGTCGAAGTGGAGGAACATGATGATGTTCCACAACCTGAAACCAATCTGGGGGACAC
>SOPF01020080.1:0-12189 GCA_012979155.1 Hypericum perforatum
CGCCGGTTCTGCCAGGCCACTGGCTACGGTGGTACCATCCAACGCCGCGAGGTCTGCCATCTCTCTCTCATTTTGGCTCTGAAAGATGTGATTTTTGAATTTCCACGAGTGCCCATAACGTGTTTGATATTTTGCTGCACAGAGCGTTGAAGAGAAGATTGCCCGCTACACCAAGGACCGAACTGTCACCTTAAAGAAGTGTTGTCCACTGTTGAATGTGTCCGAAGTGAATGACTACATTGTCATGTTTTATGGTTTTTTCAGGTATTCTTCTACATCGATCCTGAGTTCGAAACTGATCCTAGAATGGATGGGATCGATAACATCATTCTGTCCTATACCTTCTTCAAAGTCTCGGATGAATAAATTACAAGCAAGTTGCTTCAACTTAATGACCAAATGATCCAGTTTTTTCTGTCCAGTGCCGGGATGACTATGAGACGCAGCATTGAAAGCATCGAAGAGGAGTGTTGTTTTAGTCCCGACGAACTAGTTGTTAGAGAATAATGGCGCACTGTGTATGTTCGTAGCTGGTGATGTAATCAGGACGAGGGTAGCAGATGATTGTCTGAGAATTCTGTTGAAAGAAATATTGGGACTGTGATGGCTTAGCGAGTGTTGATTGGCAATAGAAAGGAGAAGTTCGGAAAAGTACCCTGTAGTTTTAAGGTATTTTAACATAATATCCTGTGGTTTTATTTTTTTTTGTTTAGGTGAAGAAGTTTCAACAATTGACACTATTGGTGACAAGCTACCTCCAAACTCTTACTCCACCGCCTCCGGCCACCACTTCCCTCTTCTGGCCATCGCCTCTCTCCTCCGACCACCACCTCCCTCCTCTAACCACCGCCTCCGGCCACTACCATCACCTCTCTCCCCGACAACTACCTCCTTCTGGCCACCACCTCCCAAGTTGTGGCTGAAGGTGGTGGTCGGAGGAGGGAGGCGGTGACCAGAGGCAGTGAAGTAGGAGTTTGGAGGTGGCTTGTCACCAATAGTATCAATTGTTGAAAACTCTGTCACCTAAACGAAAAAAATGAAACCACAAAGTATTATGTTAAAAAACCATGAAACTACAGGGTACTTTTCTGAAGTTTTTCCACAATGGAATTACTGAACTATATATTATTAATTTGCATCTTGTATGAGGACGCCAGATATATTGTTGGAACTCAATTCGGTTTGGAAACTAATTGCCTTGGTGACTTAATGTCGTGTTCCTATCTGCATCTAAACTGATTGCCTTGGTCAAGAATGTTGAAAAATTCGTATAATATATATATATATATATATATATATTAGAAAAA
The DNA here is from genome assembly GCA_012979155.1 of Hypericum perforatum. Classification (NCBI taxonomy): domain Eukaryota; kingdom Viridiplantae; phylum Streptophyta; class Magnoliopsida; order Malpighiales; family Hypericaceae; genus Hypericum; species Hypericum perforatum. Next base: position 1,308 of record SOPF01020080.1, read on the forward strand.
GGCAAAACTGGATTTTGGGAGCAACTTAAACTTTGTACCCTAAAACCTAAACTTTAAACCCTAAAACTCTAAAACCTAAAATCCTAAACCCTAAAATCAATTATCTATTAAATAATAATCTTTAAAATCCCAAACCTAAATCCTAAACTCAATTATATACTAAACTCTAAACTTTTAAACTTTTAAAATCGAAATAGTAGACAACTTATTTTGACCCATTAAGTGCAAACTCAAACTTTAGTTACTATTTTTTTCTAACAAAATGTTACATTTATTCTTAGTTTTTTTAAATTTTTAATTAAATATTTAATATTTAAAAATTAATTCAGATTCAATTAGAAGATTTATAATTCATATTCAATTCGTCAACTATTGGCTGTACCCCGATCGGCTAATGAAGTAGCCCACGCATTGGCGAAATCACCTTGTCTCTTCACGGCGTACCCTTTAATCCTGTTCACGGAACCTTCTTGTATTGATGTGTTAACTGATAGGGATCGCCAATAATTGATTGTAATTGTACGTTAATTCCTAATACAAGTTGCATTTCTACTAAAAAATTATTCAATTCGTCAATGGATGAATTGAATATGGTTTAATATTTTAATGAATTCGAAAATGAACTAATTCGATTCAAATTTGTTTGAATTCGAACCGTGGTTAGCTATTCTAGAGTCTAGAACAATTTATTCCAATATATTGGAGAGAACCCCACAATGATTGATGGACACTCAATAAATAAAGTTCGGTCTAAAAGCATGATACCTTAGGAGTAGAAACCTGTCTAAAAAGGGAAAAATCATATGACCTCTATAGATAGTGAGATTGGATTATATATAACCTCCACCACATGTAAAGCAATACGGGTAAAATCATTGCGGATCCGATCCTCGACTTTACAAGACAAAAGAAGATTGTGATTTTACTTTTTAGTATATTAACTTGGAAAATTCTATTTGGTCACACGATTTTTTTGAGATAATTCTATATTTTGAAGATACTTTTTTATCTTGAAATTAATTCTATTTTGCAAAAGCGACTCAAATAATTAACAATTAATAAAATATTTGTTACAATCATTTTAGTTTTTATTGTTTTTTAAATATCCCTCCATTACTTGTCTCTCTTCCCCTGTATACGCCCCTTCATCTTCTTCCTCTCATCTCCACGCTTCGCGTCATCCTTTCTTTTTCTGTAACGGACCAAGAAGAAATAATCTTTACACCCTTTTCCAACCTTATAGAAACAAGCACATACGAAAAATTCAATCTTAATCAAACCCAAAAAGCAAAATTCCACAAGATTATAAAAGTATCTCGAATTTCAAGTACCCATATAAATAAATATCAGGGCAAGCAAGCAAATGACTTGAACAAAATAAATCCAGAAGCTTTTTTTTCAGTGGTAATCAAAAGTTCAGACTCGAGAGAAAAAAAAATCCAAACACCCTTTTCAATTGAATTTTACAATTTTGGTTTCTGGGTGTGTGAGGTGGGAGGAGAGAAAGAAGAAGATGAATGTAGAGGAGAGGAATAACATAAGGGGCAGAGAGAGGAGACAAGTAATGGAGTGATTTAAAAAAATAAAGAATAAAGTTATTAAAACATATGTTTTGTTACGTCGTAATTTAGTATGCTAACCCCATAAAAGAATTCTAATTAGCATGACAACTGAGCCAATAAACGACATTGTTTTTACATTCAAAATTAATTTTGACTCCAGAAATTATCTTAAAATATATTGCAAAAAAATATAACTTCACTACCGAAAAAATAGTTTCCAAAATAGATAATCATATAAAAAAAAAAGTATATTCACAAGATAAACTATGAACGTTTCTCTATTAACTTCGTTAGTGATACTTGCTTTTGTGCCGAAATTAACTATGTTCTAGTGCATGAAAAAAAATTGTAACAAATAAAAAAAGTTTCGTGGGTTGACAAGTTGTACGTGTAAGAATCGCATGGGAGTTATTTGATAAGTGCTTGGAATTAATAACACTTTCTGATATTTTTCACTAGTTTAGGGAGTGTTTGGTAATTTGCCACTATATAACCTAACTGCTAGGAAAAAACTAGGGTTACCAAAGAGACTTACAACATTCTCCTCTCTGTGAAAGAAAAGAGGCAAACCAAACAGAAGAGAATCAAGGAAGAAAAGACAGCGAAGAAACGAACCTATTAGGACTAACGGATAAGATTCTAGTAGAATCTCTCCTCGCTTTTTACGCTGATTGTACATACTAGAGGACTCATGGATTTCGTCTTCAGGTGAGGGGAACGATCTTGTCAATCCGGAACTCTCAGAGAATCAAGACAAGAATTTCGGATTCGTAGGGTAAGCCTCACCCTTTAACTATCTGACTTAGATTATGAAATCTCCTATGGAGATTAACTCGTTTATGTTTAGGCCTTTATAAACAAAAGAGGGGAAGGGGCGAGTCTAGGACGTGAGATCGAGAACTAACTGAAGGTAAGTGAATTCTGTCTTTGTTTCGTATATGTATTCTCATCTGTATTTTGTCCGTATTTGTTCCGTATTCATCTATATTCTGTCCGTATTCGTCTGTATACTATCCGTATTCGTCTGTATTCTATCTGTATTTCCATACGTATTTTTGTACGTATTTCCATACGTATTTCGTCAGAATATCAGATTGTGAAATTGGGAGATGTGTTATGGATTTTGAAAATACTGATTTGTATTGTTGATATTAGATTCGTATTTATGATTTTGGATTCGTGAGTGTGATTTTGGGATTCATGAGTGTGATTGTGGATTCGTGATTGTGATTGTGATTGTGAATTCGTGATTGTAATTATGAATTCAGATTTGTGATTGATGAGAATGATAACATGCGGGATGGTCCTATTCCAAGTGGGCCCTGTAGTTCACACATATCGTTTAAGGGGATACCAGGTAACCTGAGGTATGTGTGATCAAATAGACAGGGAGTGTGTGGACTTTCTGGACTCGTGGAGGGGATACCCTTCCGTCTAGTGGGCCTGCCTAGCAGGAACGGTTGGGTATTTATCTGTGCCCCACGAGGATCCCGACATGATGAGAATGGACTCCGGAGCTCCAAAATTGTGAATGTTATGTGTGATATTGGAATGTTATGTGTGACATTAGAATGTTATGTATTTCGTGGTATGTTGTTGTATATGGATGTTAGTTGATTGAGAGTAGTTGTAGAATTTCTTACTGAGTTTATGACTCACCATGGACGTTTTCTTACGTTTCCACATATGTTGAGGAGTCGGGACGAGAGTAAAGATTATGGTTTATGAGAGCTGCATGCATACATCATTCATAACCTTTTTCATTGTTTTGAACTTGGATTCAAATTGAACGCTTCCGTTTTGTAATAAGGCAGACTCTGGATTTATCATTTTCGTTTCGTTTTGTTTCGTAATAAAGACAATTGTCACGCTTATTTACGGGGCATGACATTTTTATGGTATCAGAGCATTATTTACAAGAAAACCATTCATATTCACATTTGAAAATCATGCATATTCATATTTGCATGCATGTGAGCGATCCAAGGGAGTATCGGGGGTTAGATTTTTTGTGATAAATATTGCGATAGGAAGTTTCTCGCGTAAATTTTGCGTCAAAACTGCCCAAACTTTGAACAGCCATAACTTTTGACTCGTTATTCTGATTTTCTATTATAATATGTTTTCGGAAAGGAAATTTCAAGATCTACAAACAATCCAGCTTTGCTGGAACGAACGAGTTTGGGGTCAAATTTTTTCTTGTTTGAAAGTTACGGCCATTTAAAATTTTCTGCCATGTTTTTCGGCCACGTTTTCTGCTATGTGTTGCAAAAATTATGATTGAGATCGATTGAGTGATTGAGTAATTAAGTGAATTCGATGACTATGTGAATGTAGTGATGTAGTGGTTATGTTATAGTTGATGAGTTTATGATACTGTCCTTAAGGTTATGTCATGTTCTTAGCATAATGCTTATGATGACTATCATCAGTTACTAATAGATATACTTGGCTTATGTGATCATTACTAATAGAGTGATAAAGTAAATTAGTATTAATTGACTCGTCAGGTTGAGAACTTATGGCACCTCAGACGAGAAGCGCTACCTCTAAGGGACAAGGTTCCAAGCAGGCTAGTTCTAGATAAGCTGGTTCGAGGCAGGCTGGCTCCAGGGTGAATTTACCGCCCCTTGCTGCCAGGGCTGCCCAAGATAGAGTCGCTGAAGTGCAGGCAGAATCAGATGCTCATTTTGCTACCAATGAGCAACTATCTAATCCCGTGAATCTGGAAACCCCTCGCACGCAGGCACAGGGAATGAACCATGATAGTACAGTGCTCCAAATTCTGGGATTGCTGGTTCAGCAACAGACAGCAACCAATCCCTAGTCAGTAGTGTTGCAGCAACCTCAATCTACTACTTCTCGGTATCGTGAATTTCAACGGGTCAAGCCACCTAGTTTTGATGGTACTGAGGAACCTGTGCAAGTAGAAGATTGGGTTATGGAGATGGAGAAGGCATTCCAGATTGCCCAGACTCCACAAGCTGATATGGTGCAGTTTGCAACTTATGTACTTACTGGCGATGCCTTGCGTTGGTGGGAAACTCAAAAACGAGTACGAAGCAATGCAGTAGCTGGGAGCAATCAAGTAGTGGCTGGGAGCAATCAAGTTGTGGCTAGAAGCAATCAAGCTACTGGAGTTTATGGGTGGGAAGCCTTCCTGAAGGACTTTAGGGAACGCTTTATCCCTGCCCCCTGACGGAGAGAGATGATGCCGAAGTTTGACTAGCTGATTCAGGGAGATAAGACAGTGACAAAGTACGACCAGGAGTTTACTCGTCTCTCCATGTTTAAGTCTGCTACTGCTATGGATGAAGATACTCGAGCCAGAAAGTTTGAAGATGGACTTGCAGAAGAAATCAGGAATCATGTGGTGCCACTTTTACTGCCCACTTATAAGGATGTGCTGGAGAGGGCACTAGTAGTAGAGCAAAACCTACGACAAAGGAAAGACAAGGAACCAGCTAAGAGGAAATTGGGTCTAAGTCAGGCAGAACCGACAAAATGACCTTATAATCCAACCCCAGGAGCTAGTGGTAGTAATAAGGCCCCTAGCTTGTGGTGTACTAGGTACAAGCGTACAAGACACTCAGAGGAGCAGTGCAGATAGACTACTGAAGCTTGCTTCAAGTGTGGAAAGATCGGACACCTAGTGGCCAACTGCCCAGAACTTCGAACCCAGTCAGGCCCCACCGTATATGCTACCACTCAGACTGGTACTAATCCACCACCTAGACCTACAGCTCGAGTTTATGCACTTACCCAGGAGGATGCTAGACAGAAGGGAGACGTGGTCACAGGTAAAACTTTCTTAACATCTATTTATTTACTTTACTTATCCTGCATGAAGTGCATGATAACTTAGAGAACCCTCTACCGATAGGTAAATTTTTAATAGCTGGCGGTCTTGCAAGTACCTTATTTGATTCAGGAGCTACGCACTCCTTTATTGCTAAACACTTTGTAAGGAGACACAAGTTGTCCTGAAATAACTGTGATGAGGAGATGGAAGTGAGGACGCCTTTAGGAAAAATAATGTTAGTGGACCAAGGGTGTGACTGTGAAATTCTTATTGATGGCCACCAACTTCCAGAATACTTTCGAATTATGAAGATGATGGGTTTTGACATTATCCTGGGGATGGACTGGCTAGCTACTCATCATGCATCTATAGACTGTAGGCAAAGAGCGGTGGTATTCCGACCTCCTAGTCAAGCAAAATTCATCTTTTAGGGTGAAATTAATGACTCCTCCTGGCCACCTATAATTTCAGTCTTTGAAGCTAGGAAAGTAGTACAGGATGGCGCTATTGCTTACCTTGTTAGTACGATAGATACTCGGAGTAAAATCACCCTAGACCAGATCCATGTAGCTAATGAGTTTCCTGATGTGTTCCCAGAAGACATACAAGGGGTACTACCAGATCGAGAAGTGGAGTTTCAAATTGAGCTAATTCCTGGAGCACGCCCAGTCTCCAAGGCACCATATCGTATGGCTCCAGCTGAGCTTAAAGAGCTAAAGTCACAACTGGGAGAGTTACTGGATAAGGGCTTCATTAGACCCAGCATTTCATCATGGGGAGCCCCAATATTATTTGTGAAGAAGAAGGATGGGAGTATGAGAATGTGCATAGATTACCGAGAATTAAACAAGCTCACTATTAAGAACCGGCATCCACTACCAAGGATTGAAGATCTATTTGACCAGCTAAGGGAAGCTCAGATATTCTAAAAAATTGACCTCAAGTCAGGCTATCATCAACTTAAAATTTGAGAAGAAGATGTACCTATCACAGCTTTTTGCACTAGGTACGGACATTATGAATTTCTAGTGATGCCCTTTGGACTCACTAATGCTCCAGCCAAATTTATGGATCTCATGAACTGTACATTTTAGCCATACTTGGATAAGTGTGTAGTGGTATTCATCGATGACATTCTGGTGTACTCATCTAGTCGGGAAGAGCATGAGCAACACTTAAGAATGGTATTGCAGATTCTTAAAAAAAAACAGCTATATGCCAAACTTAAGAAATGTGAATTCTGGCTTGAGAAGGTTGGGTTTTTGGGGCATGTGATATCGAAAGGAGGAGTATCTGTGGACCCTGGCAAAATAGAGGCAGTGGTGAATTGGAAACAACCAGGAAATATTTTTGATATACGCAGTTTCTGGGCTTAGCAGGCTATTATCGACGATTTGTGGAAGGATTCTCCAAAATAGCTATGCTCTTAACCAGGCTGACACAAAAAGGGATGAAGTTTGTGTGGACAGAAGAATGTGAGCAAAGTTTTCAGGAGTTAAAGAATAGATTGATATCTGCACCCATACTAGCTCAACCAAGGGAGGGGATAGACTATATAGTTTATAGTGATGCATCAAAGAATGGGTTAGGGTGCGTACTTATGCAGGAGGATAAGGTGATTGCTTACGCATCAAGACAGCTCAAGCCATATGAGAAGAATTATCCTACCCATGATTTGAAATTAGCAGCGGAGAAGAATTATCCTACCCATGATTTGAAATTAGCAGCGGTGGTTCATACACTCAAGGTATGGAGACACTATCTTTATGGAGTACGCTATGAAATCTACACGGATCACAAGAGCCTTAAATATATCTTTACTCAGAAAGAATTGAATATGAGGCAACGAAGGTGGTTGGAATTAATCAAGGATTATGACATAGGAATCCACTATCACCTAGGAAAGGCCAATGTAATGGCAGATGCTTTAAGCAGGAAGGACTATCACTCAAGCCAAGAGGTCAGAAACAAGCTAACAGTACAAGAGGATCTGCTACAGAAACTAAAAAGTTTGGAATTGGAGGACAACTCGAGTGTAGGATTTTTAGCAAGCATGAAAGTTGAACCCACACTTCGGACATAATTAGGTGAAGAACAATGTCAGGATCTCATGTTAGTGTTACTGAGGAGTCGAGTGGAACAAGGGGAGCTGGAAGACTTCCACTTGGGGGCAGATGGATATCTATATTACAAAGGTAGAATTTGTGTGCCCGCTTCTAGAGATTTGAAGAATAAGGTTTTAGAAGAGGCACATACCGCTCGATATTTTGGGCACCCTGGAGGAACTAAAATGTATTAAGATCTCAAACTTAGCTTTTGGTGGTCAGGGATGAAAAAGGAGATAGCTGATTATGTGTCAAGTTGTATGGTTTGTCAACTAATTAAGGCTGAACATCAACGGCCGGCTGGCGCCTTGCAACCATTAGAAATCCCACAATAGAAGTGGGAAATGATCACTATGGACTTCGTGACAGGACTACCAAGGAATGCATATAGAAAAGATGCAATTTGGGTAGTAGTTGATCGACTTACCAAGACGGCGTACTTCTTGGCCTACAAGACGGGGATGTCAATAGAGCAAATGGAAGAATTATATATAAGGGAGATAGTACGATTGCATGGGGTTCCGTTAAATATCACTTCAGACCAAGATACGAGGTTTCTGTCTAGATTTTGGAATAGCATACAAAAGGCACTTGGGACAAAATTACAATTTAGCACTGCTTTCTATCCACAGACAGATGGGCAATCTAAAAGGACGATACAAATGTTGGAAGATCTACTAAGGGCATGTGTTTTGGATTTTGGGGGAAATTGGGAAAGTCACCTTCCTCTCGTGGAATTTGCATACAACAATAGCTTTCAGGCAAGCATAGGTATGGCCCCCTACGAAGCCTTGTATGGAAGTAAATGTCGATCACCCATCAGTTGGAATGAGATAGGAGAGAAAGGGGTTCTGGGTCCAGAAATGTTTAGAGAACTAACAGAGAAAGTTCCTGTGATAAGGAGTCGATTACAAGTAGCACAAGATCGACAAAAGAAATTTGCGGATCAACATCACAGGGAAGTAGAGTTTAAGGTTGGAGACCATGTATTCTTGAAGATTTCCCCAACTAGATCAATTCGTAGGTTTGGGGTAAAAAGAAAACTCAGTCCGCGGTTTATTGGACCATATGATATTATTGAGCGGATAGGAAAATTGGCATATCGACTGGCATTACCTCCAACTTTAGCAGGAATACATGATGTATTCCATGTGTCTATGCTACGAAAATATATTCCAAGGGAAGGTCAAGTAGTGCAAGAGATTCTAACTAAGGTTCGCTCGAATATGAGTTATGAAGAAGTGCCACTAAGAATTGTAGACTCCAAACTACAGTAGCTCCGTAGGAGGACGATCGAATATGTCAAAGTACAGTGGAGTAACCATACCGAGAGAGAAGCCACCTGGGAGCTAAGCTCTGAAATAAAAGAGAAATATCCATACTTCTTCGATCACATAAGTAAGTTTGAGGACAAACTTCTTTTAAGGGGGGAAGAATGTAAGAACCGCATGGGAGTTATTTGATAAGTGCTTGGAATTAATAACACTTTCTGATATTTTACACTAGTTTAGGGAGTGTTTGGTAATTTGCCACTATATAACCTAACTGCTAGGGAAAAACTAGGGTTACCAAAGAGACTTACAGCATTCTCCTCTCTATGAAGGAAAAGAGGCAAACCAAACAGAAGAGAATCAAGGAAGAACGGACAGCGAAGAAACGAACCTATTAGGACTGACGGGTAAGATTCTAGTAGAATCTCTCCTTGCTCTTTACGCTGATTGTACATACTAGAGGACTCATGGATTTCGTCTTCAGGTGAGGGGAACGATCTTGTCAATCCAAAACTCTCAGAGAATCAAGACAAGAATTCCAGATTCGTAGGGTAAGCCTCACCCTTTAGCTATCTGACTTAGATTATAAAATCTCCTATAGAGATTGACTCGTTTATGTTTAGGCCTTTATAAACGAAAGAGGGGAAGGTGCGAGTCTAGGATGTGAGATCGAGAACTAACTAAGGTAAGTGAATTCTGTCTTTGTTTCGTATATGTATTCTCGTCCATATTCTGTCCATATTTGTTCCGTATTCATCCGTATTCTGTCCGTATTTGTCAGTATACTATCCATATTCGTCCGTATTCTGTCTATATTTCCGTACGTATTTTTGTACGTATTTCCGTATATATTTTGTCAGAATATCAGATTGTGAAATTGGGAGATGTGTTATGGATTTCAAAAATACTGATTTGTATTGTTGATATTGGATTCGTATTTATGATTTTGGATTCTTGAGTGTGATTTTGGGATTCGTGAGTGTGATTGTGGATTCGTAATTGTGATTGTGATTGTGGATTCGTGACTGTAATTATGAATTCAGATTTGTGATTGATGAGAATGATAACATGCGGGATGGTCCCATACCAAGTGGGCCCTGTAGTTCACATATATCGTTTAAGGGGATACCGGGTAACCTGAGGTATGTGTGATCAAATGGACAGGGAGTGTGTGGACTTTCTGGACTCGTGGAGGGGATACCTTTCTGTCTAGTGGGCCTGCCTAGCAAGAACGGTTGGGTATTTATCTGTGCCCCACGAGGATCTCGACATGATGAGAATGGACTCCAGAGCTCCGAAATTGTGAATGTTATGTGTGATATTGGAATGTTATATATGACATTAGAATGTTATGTGTTTCGTGGTATGTTGTTGTATATGGATGTTAGTTGATTGAGAATAGTTTTAGAATTTCTTACTGAGTTTATGACTCACCACGGATGTTTTCTTACGTTTCCACAGATGCTGGGGAGTCAGGACGAGAGTAAAGATTATGGTTTATGAGAGCTGCATGCATACATCATTCAGAACCTTTTTCATTGTTTTGAACTTGGATTCAAATTGAATGCTTCCGTTTTGTAATAAGGCAGACTCTGGATTTATCATTTTCGTTTCGTTTCGTTTCGTAATAAAGACAATTGTCACGCTTATTTACGCGGCGTGACAATATGTGTCATGAATTTTTTACATAGACCTTTGTTGATGAATTTCCATGCCACCTAAGCTCACACATTAGGGTTAGAGCACATATTTATCTATAAGCAAAACTTAATACATGTATGAAATTTATATAAGTCAAAGTATGAATCTACTTATCCTTGTAAAATAAGAAATCTTAGGTTTTGAGCCATTCTTCAATATTTAGAATGGTTGACAAATAGATATTTAATCAAAAAACAAAAATATTTTTAACAACAATCTTTTTTTTTGGAAAATGGATCTTAGTATTTCAAGTTATATGTAGTTTTTTTTAATATTTTAGTTTAATTTATTAGATTTAAAACTTTGAGGCTTTACACGACTTTTGATTTTGTTCTCAAGTCAGGTTTTTTTTTCTATTCGTAAGTGTTAGAATTTGAACTACCAATCTCTTGAAAAAAAAGGTAGAACTTGTTGTCATTCTATTCATCAAGCATTAGTTAA
>SOPF01020087.1:0-48449 GCA_012979155.1 Hypericum perforatum
GTAGAAGAAATTATTCCTGGTACAGTAATAGGCCAAGGTATGACAAATCTCAAACTAAATGCTATAATTGCCATAAGCTTGATCATTATGCTTCGGAGTGTCGATTTTCTTCAAATAATGTGAACGAGAAAGTCAATTATATTCGTCAAGAAAATCAAGAAGATCAGACTTTGTTGGTGGCTCACAAAGAAGGTGATTATGATGAAAACTCTACGTGGGTGCTTGACACGGGAGCAAGTAATCACATGTGCGGTATGAATGAGAAATTTGTGGAGCTTGATGAATCAATTTCTGGCAATGTGACATTCAAAAATGGTGCAAAAATTCTGAAACCTCAAAGTCAAATTGTGAAGGGATCAGAGTTACAAGCTCAACTGAGTCTTGTTCAAGAAGATCTGAAGAAAGCTAAGGAGAAGATATCATTACTTGAGAAAGACCAAGATCAAGTGTTTGACGAACTAAAACAAGAGCAAAAAATTGCAAAGGAGGCAAATAGGAAACTTCAAGAAACTCTAATGGCTTATAAGCAAGCTCAAGAGAATTTAGAGATTGAAAAATTTCAAGCAGTTGAGCTTGAACAGGCCAAGATTGAGGCATCACAGAAGAAGGAAGAGGAATGGCAGAAAGAATTAGAAGTTGTGAGAACCCAGCACGTATTGGATGTGTCAGCCCTTCTTTCTACCATGGAGGAGCTTCAAAAGTTAAAGCACAATTGCTCTATGATTACCAATGCAAAGAATCAAGCCCTTAGTCGCGCTAATGATGCAATCAGGATAGCCAAAATTCATGCAGAAAATGCTGAGGTACTTTCAGCTAAAATAGCACGGCTCAAGCCATTGCTTGATGAGAAAGTTCATTGTAAGGTAGATGAAAGTGATGAGATGGTACAGAAACCAAGCGAGAAGGTCAATCCAACTCTTTACAAAAGTCTTGTTGGATGCATAAGGTACTTAACATTCACGAGGCCAGATATTCTCTATATAGTGGGATTGTTAGTCGGTACATGAAAACACCGATAACTACTCATCTAAAGGTTACCAAGAAAATTTTGCGCTATATAAAAGGCTTTAGATGGAGTTCCAAGAAACCACCAAGTTATGGATATATTCACAAAGCCACTAAAGCATTAAGTCTTCATCAAGTTGCAAAAATGTCTCGGAGTTGTCGGCAAATCAAGTTTAAGGGAGGATGTTGAAAATTAAACTAGATTTTCCCAGAGAATTCTTGCTTAGTTATTAAGAAATTGAAGTCAAAATGTCTAGATTAAACTATAATTATATAGGAGATTCCAGGGAGATAGGCGGTGGACAAAGTCATAAATGGAGGCTATAAAATAAACTATCTAGAATAATTTAGATGTTGTCTAAGTCGGTGGTTTCTCCCTATAAATAGGGAAACAAGGCAAACAATGAAAGTTGTAACCAGAGAAGAAATTAAAAGGAGGAGTAAGAGAGGAAAAGTCTACGTGAGTTGTGAGTTTTGTAAGAGCCTTTTGATATAATAAAATTTCATTCTCTTTTGAGTGGTGTAAGCTATAATTAAATCTCCTCCTAGTCATTTATATTAAATCAATTCCAACAAAGTGGTATCAGACTATATTAAATCAATTCCAACAATGTCCCCAAAGAAAACTGTCTTCTAATAGCATTAAACTAAGAGAGGTGCATACCATTGCATTGCATTGCATAATGGATGGATAAATATTTATGAAAAGATACTTTGAGAACGTCTTCATGTTCGGTTATCCTCTGACAATCATCTCTTCCAGGACTGGCAAATCGAATGCGCCATTTCCGGATGAGAAACTTGTAAGGCAGGGCAAACCATGAAGTTTCGAGGACTCTAATCGCTCCAATGCTATTTCATCTCCTATTTCACCTCTGTTGCTTGACACTACTTCTGTCATTCCTTCCTTCTCCTCCACAACCATTTTCTTTAGATTAACTAGGCCCCTCGCTGTTGCGGAAGTCAGAAGCCTTGTTAGTCCATTGCATTTGATACCTTTGGTTCCTTGAGATAGTGGAACAGTGAACCCGGAATCTTCATCCTCGAATAGATTACTGAGTTCAGGCAAATTAAACTTCATGTGCTTCAACTTTTCAAAGGAGCCTACGTCACGAAGAAATGTCCGTCCACTTGGAAGTATATGCTTACAGAAAGAATCAAAGATGATAAACGTCTTCACATTTGGCATGGCTCGGACAGAATCAGGGGGAAAGAGTTCATGATCAGCAGAAAATTAAGGATGGTGGAACAATCTCATGCCAAGCCTTGTCCATGCTACTATTCCATTCAACCGCTATTTCTTTTAGCCCCAAGATTTTGACATGATCAAAATACTGGTGAGACAAAACTGACTCTATAACTATGAAGAAACAAAGAAAAGAAAAAAAAAATTTAGACAAGCAAGCAAATTGTTATGGAGTAGTGGGAATGAAGTTATTAGAACGAACCTGGTCGTAGAAAATGAAGTTGGCTCATCACGTGGTGGACTGCCTTCACGATTCTGCACAGCGACAATCTCGCGATCTTGTTCTGTTGATGAACACGTACTGAATTTCCCCAAGAGATGCATTCTCGGACATCCCACTACAGTAACTCAATCCAAGGCCGGGCATCTCAAAGCATCATCACCACCTGAAAGAAATTCCATCAAGCTAGGCTGGTCCTCTTGCACCATGATCCGGAATAACGGGAATACAGTACTACATGGATCATCCCGGTCTGCGGGTGGTTTCTCATCTTCTCCATGTTGCTTGATGATCACTTCCACGAGACCGCACTCTGTGAACTTCCAACACCTGTAGTTGAACAAGACCAAGAGCAACAAGTTGTGGCTAGTATGTCTGACAGAATCCAGTTCTGAAATTGGGTCTATATGGACGTACTTTTCGAATTTTTAGTGAGCTTCTGAGACTGTATTTGCAACAGAAAATCCAAATGCTCCGATCTTTCCTTTCAAAGGCCAAATGACCAAGTCTTATACCCGTTCCCGGGTTGTACAATTGACTTGTACCATTTTTCAAAAAAATTGACTGTGTTAGAACTCTATTCCTGCTGTGCAGCGTTGGGCTTAGCTTAATTTTGAAAGGATCCTACGATTTGGACACTTTTGTCACAAGCAATATATGGCTCAATGAATAACCGAAAAAAAAGGTATTGTTTAAGGGTTGTAGAGTATAATCACCAAATGAAGGCTCGTATAAAATGAATTTGTTTATAATCTTATTTATTTTATAATCAGGGTGCTTATTCTGACAAATATTCAGATTAATTTAGATATACTTATTCTAGTTTAATAAGAACTCTTGTAATTTAATTATTAAAAATATACTTGTGATAAATATTTTTTTGTTAAAATTTGTCATCATTTAAAATTTCTGAATTAGTCGTCCTACATGTTATTTTAAAAAATCAAATAGTATGCTTATGGACATGACACAATATATAGGTTTATATCAGATCCCAATTATAGTTTTTCCTTCGTGTGTCTTTGCTCTTTTTAATTGCAAGATGGTCTTTTCTGGATGTAACTAATTTTTTAAAATTTGATTCCAGATTTGCAAGCTTTTATTAACATGATATAAGAAAAAGAGAGGGCCAAATCATGAATCTGAGGTGGAACTTGCCTCGTGGAAGCTATTTTGCCGGTAGTTTGTTAGGTTCAATCTTAGAAAATCACAACTGAACACTGGAAGATTAGATACTAGAATCTGCCTCCTCTCTTTTTCAATAACGTGCTGCCGGCAATGGTAAGAGAAGTCACAGGTGTTACACTTCTCATATCTAAACCCTAATCCGACCCGTCTTTTACCACTTGAGCTAGACCTCGAAAAAGCCATGTCCCCGAATTCATCACCATCCATTAACAGGAAGCTTAGTAAGCACATTACATTCCTCGGAGGCAACAAATTACGGGTCATTGTACTCGCTACATTATCACTAGTCCTGGTTCTGCTCGTCCTCGTCCTTCTCGTCCTCTCGATCGTCCGCCTCTGTCGTCGGAGATTCAGACCGTTCGACCGTGTCTCTCGGTTGTCTAAGAATGAGCCTTCCAAGAACCTAAGTTGCCCTTCCTCACTGGACAGGAAGCTGTTGTCCCGTCGGATAACAGAGATTGAGATGAACATTGCTAAGCTACGTGACCATCGTGTCCAGCTCATCCCGCTCGAAAATGACGTGAACAACGAACACGCGGCTCGCTACTCTGACGTGTGGAGGGTGAGGAGGTTTTCCTTCAAGGAGATTGAGGCTGCAACGAATGGATTCGCCAATGAGAACATCATCGAGAATGGAGACCGCGTCGTCACGTACCGCGGTGTCCTGATCGAGACAACGGCGACGAGGGTGGCCGTGAAGAGATTGATCAGCACCAGGTACTCTTATTCTGTCTGCTGAAATCTCTTTACAGTTTAGAGTTGGATGTCCATTTGCATCCGACTAAGGTTCTGTTTGTTTTTGTTGAAATATTTTTGTAGAGAAATTTGTTCGTTGCATTTGGACATTCAATCGGAAAATATTTGTTAACTTTTGTTTAATCCGTTGTATTCAAAGTGAATATGCTAATTAAATCAGTATGAGATTATCCCAGTTTCCAGTAAGGTAAAATGGGAGGGGTTTTTATTGATGTAATCCCATCTTTAAATAAACTAACTAAAGCAAAAAAAAAATTCAGATTCGAAAAAGATTTAGATAATACGATCCACAGGATTCCAATAATAACCTAATCTTTAACTTAAAATTAAATCACTCTGAATTTTATTCAAAATATGATCGTAACAGAAAGATAAAAATTAAATCAGAAATAATCCAGCAATATTCCTTAAAATTCTAACATATTATAGGTTTAATCAATAGAACTATAATACGAAAAATCGTTGAAGTAAGGTGAACTTCCCCCTTATATATTTCGGGGTTCTTAGGCGATCACTTTGGGTTATGCCAATTTGTTGATTTATGGGGATATGGTTGGTACGAATTTAGATAGCATTATCATATATTTGGTATGATAGACCTTTATCTAAGCCGTAGTACTTGTTATACTATGGGTGTAATTACCACTTGAGGAGAAAAAAATCAACTTATAAAAAATGAAAAATTGTTGAAGTCTTAAAAAACTTGAATTTCTTAATGAGATTGTTCCAACTTTACTGTGTGTAAAAATACCATTAGAAGAATAGCTTCGTAAATACGATCCAAGAATAATCGACTCTGAATACTTCTAATGTTGCAAAATGTGCAATCATATTCAGTTGCCGAGAAGATGACTTCGAAGCGGAAATGGAGCTGATGGGACACGCCAGGCACAAGAACTTGGCCAAATTGCTTGGATACTGTCTTGAAGGAGGCTTCAGGTTTAAAAAAAAAATCATATTAATTTTTGTTTACACTGACGAAGAACGTATACTTAGAAACTTACACCTCTTCTTCAGGATGGTAATCACCGAGTACGTGGACAACGGTAGCCTGCACCGGTGGCTCCATAACTGCCCTGACAAGGTTAGCCCGCTGACGT
Organism: Hypericum perforatum; assembly: GCA_012979155.1. Classification (NCBI taxonomy): domain Eukaryota; kingdom Viridiplantae; phylum Streptophyta; class Magnoliopsida; order Malpighiales; family Hypericaceae; genus Hypericum; species Hypericum perforatum. Next base: position 5,516 of record SOPF01020087.1, read on the forward strand.
GGTCTATCCGGTTGGACATCATCCAAGGAATAGCCAAAGGGTGAGACATCTCGTATTTCCCCAGCTACTTGAGTTATCCCGTGTTCGTTTTATTTGCAATTGACATCGTGATGGAATCCATTCGTTGGTTGATTTACATGCAGATGTTAGGATCTGTCTCAAATTTTTAACTGACTTTTATTGTCCGAATTCTATTAGTTTCGTTATTCGAATCCTATTATTTTTGTTGTCCGAATTCTATTAGTTTTGGTGTTGTCGAGGAATAGTGGAGAAACTATGACTTGACAACACTTGGTCAGTTTGACAAACTGGTTAACAAATTGTGTGTGTCTTTCTTTTTGTTAGTTTTCTCTTCGTAATTGCAGTTAATTCCCGACACTTACAACTTTTTTCCACTGCCCTTAACACGAATGAATTCCGGATGATGTCATGAAGAGCATTTGTGTGGAGGGTCAAGTAGGTGGAATGTGTATTAATGAATTTACAAAGAAATTGAATTTTACAATTGAAGTCCAGAGAAAAAAAACTAACCAAACATAGCATTGATGAACTTGGAACCTCCTTGTTGCAATTCCTGTTGTTGCTTTCATGTTCTTGCATCTTAAAGACTTTTGCTCTGAAGATTGGCATATCTCCATGAAGATTCGGAGCCGAAGATTCTTCATCAGGACCTCAAGTCGAGCAATGTGCTCCTTGATCGCCATTGGAGTCCAAAGATTTCTGATTTCGGGATCGCTAAGCTATCAGGGTAATGCTTACAAAACTAATTCTGATCTAGTGTTTTCCACTTGCTAATTGATCACATTATCATGTGGCATCCCTTTTTGCAGTTATGTGGCTGGTGAATTTGCATATTCTAACAGATGTTCGAACGAATGGACCGATGTTTATCGCTTCGGAGTCCTTGTAATGGAAATCGTATCCGGAAGACCTCCTGTAGATCATAGCCAACCCCAAGTAAAGTCCTTCGATTGACGCAACTTTATACTTTAGTTTAAGCCTTTAGTCATAATCTTTTAGTCCAAGGTTATCTGTTGCAGATATATTTGATTGACTGGCTGAAGTCAATGGTTTCGGACCAGAAGATCATGTACGTCGTGGACCCAAAATTGGTAGAGATCCCGCCTTCGTGGGAACTCAAGCGCTTAATTCTTCTCGCTCTTCGCTGTGCTGATCCCGACGGAAAGCATAGGCCTACAATGGGAGAGATCATCCACATGCTCGAGCCACGAGACTTGCTCCTTGATGATGTGAGAAAAAATATAAACCTATTTGCTGATCCCTCCCTTGATATGATCTTTTCTTGAGCATGTTGTTCTTGTTTCTGCAGGAATGCTCAGTTTCGAGAAGTACCTCAACTCAATGGAGCCACCTCCAAGAGGGTCTGACATACTCGAGCCTTGATGAAACTGAATTTTGTCGAGGAAGCAACGATAATCCTTATCGGAAAATGATGACTAACACTGACAGCTTATGACAGTTGCTGCAAGAATCTGCCAGGGAACAGATGCTTATCAGATAAAGAACCGACAGGAAACAAAAGTTTTTTCTGCGTAATGATCATCAGGTCCAAGTACAACACGTTATCTTTCAATAAAAAGTACAGCACGTTTATGGTCGTAAAACCGTAAGCTAGTTTCAATGTTCATGCCTTACCATTTATTGGCAAATTTTCAACAAGATCCTGTGATAAAGTACCAAAACGTACATATAATAACCCGGCCACTCTCACATGTAGCAATGTAGAAACTTCAACATGTCCTTTCAAACAAAGCTCATCGGGTGAAGTTTGCATAGAGTTGATTAAAGTGTGGTAAAACAAGAATCGTGTGAAGACAACTATGGACATGGAATCAACCCGCTGATATCATATTATAATTCATTTTCAACTCAAGCAGTGGGATGTAGATTTTTGACATGAGCCCTCCTAGAAATTATGTGGCAGATCCCTTTATAAACGAAGCACAAAGAGAAGAGAGAAGAGCAACGGTTGAAGAATATTTCAGGTCACTCTCGTAAAATCTGTCTCAACTTATTATTATTCAATACATTCTTTCAACAATTTAGAAACTGACTTGGCACTGTCTCAACTGAACATTTTCAATAGGTAGCTTGTCTGCAGGGAAAAAACATGCGTCTTGGCTCTGAGCCAAGGCCGGGCACGGTTGAGGTGTAACTTTGTTCGAAACTCCGGCAATGTCAGTGCAATTCCATTGCACTTTCTTTGGTTTCGCGGCTAGGTTGATGGTCACATTGGAAAGACAGATTCCTGTAAATGGATGGCCCTCAATCCCGGCAAGCGCCCCAGAAATCGTCACATTCTCTGCAACCATGTCCCTGTAGTTGATGTTCTTGACAACTGGTATGGCTTTCGGATCAAACCCCTCGTCCGGGTGCGAGCCATAGGAACCAGTCATCCAGAACACATACTTCATGGTCTTCATCACAAAGTTCCTGGCAAAGATGTCCTTAACGTATGCACCTCTCCCGATCGCTGTTTTAATGCGCACAGCCGACTGAGTGTCGATCAATGTTATATCTTCGGCTCTAACATCGGATATTCCCCCCGACATTTCGCTGCCGAGAGCAATACCCGCGCTGTCGGGGGAAATGCAGGTCACCCTCTTTATGGCAAGGTGCATAGTCGGTAGCCCGACCTTGATTCCGTACTCATCCCATCCGCTCTTCACTGCAATGCAATCGTCACCAGAGACGATGTACGAGTCTTGGATCAGGGTATTGATGCAAGAATCTGGATCAATCCCGTCTGTGTTCGGGGAATCGACTGGTGCCAATATGGTGAGACCTTGGACAATGACATTACTGCAACCGGACGAACCATGTCTTAGTACTTTGCATATGCATAGCTTCAAGTTGAACATAAATGCATAACCAATCCGAACGAACCTGCAGTAGGTTGGGTGGACAAACCACGACGGGGAATTGATCAATGTAAGATTGGATATCTGGACCTGGTTAGAAAACAGAATCTCAATCAGATAGGGTCTGGTCAGCTTCAATTGTCCGCTCTTGAACTTCTTCCACCAGGTTTCCCCTTGCCCATCAATTGTCCCGTTATTACCTGATACATCATCAGGACATCACAAAGTTGCAAATCATCGACAGAAACCAAATTCGGATAAGGGACGAAAGAAGTTCATCACGGACTAATACCAGTAACCACAACATCGGTCAGGTTTGTCCCAAAAATGAGACTAGACCACCTTCCACCGGCTGCGTCTCTTCCTACACCATACGAAGGCAGCGGAGCGAACACGGGCCAATCTGACTCGTTCTGTCCATTATACAATTCGACAAATAAGCCAAAAGCTGCGCAAACATGCACATTTCTTAATCAATACTGCCTAGATCGACTAATCTAAATACCGTGGAAGCCAAGAGAACGGCGTCCTTGTCAAGGAAAAGAGTGAAGTGGCTGGTGAGATTGAAGCTTCCGGTGAGCCATTTCCCCTGCGGAACTACGAGCTGCGCGCCGCCATCGTTCGCGAGCTGGCTTAAATTGGCAATGGCCTTCTCGAAAGCAAGGGTGTTCAGAGTTATGCCGTCTCCGACCCCTCCGAAATCTGTCAGGACAGCGGTATGCTTCCGACAGTTTATTGCCATGTATTGCTGCTGGGTTGAGTTGCACAGGGACAATCCTGAACCGAGAAATCCCAATAACAAGACAAGCACAATCTTTATCGCTCCAAAAACCTGTCACAAAGAGATTAGTAATTAAATATCGTGGAGATATCGTACGTAACATACGAAAATAATACAATTGAACATTAAACGTGAAGAAAATTGAGGAGATGAGAAAATTTTTAGAAGGGGATTAGATTAGTACTCGGCGGTTTTCGGCGAGGGGATGGAAATTGAACTCCATTGTTGGTAGTTTAAAATTATGGAAATGAGCAATTCATGGGATCAAGGTTCGTTATAAATATATATAGTGGTGCATTTAATGTGTAACCATGAATGAAATTTTAATGCGTTTTGGCCTTGAAGGTCAATCGGTCAATCAGTAAGTTCATCGTATAATAATTTCGGTACTAAATTTGTCCTGCCATATATGACTTTGGTTTCCGTAATTGAAAGTGTAAGACCATGACAAACAGATCCGGTGAAGTTAGATTATGCTCTTTCTCTACACATCCTATTTAGATGAACCGGAAACAAAATTGTTATAGTTTAATTAATTGTTCTCAAGTTTGAATCATTATAAATAAATTTGTATCAAATATTTGTTAAAAAAATTAAAATTTTAATTGTTACGCACACTAAACTTAGATTAGACATTGATGATCCATTGTAATCCAATAGATATATGAGATGCATCCCTCTATCCCACTTTCATGATTTATTACACGAATCCCAACGCTTCATCACCTTTGTTACATTTGGGAAAACCAATAGGTGCTTAAATTAAATAGTGAAATTATCAGGATTTAATCAGATACATAGAATTGACAATGCAATTATATCAGTATTCATAAAGTAGACGTGCATTTAGTGCACAATTCATGCATCGGTATTAGGCTCTTACAAATTAGAACTTGAATCTTCTCCATTTCTGATTTTTCGTCTGGACCATTTAGGTGGATGAAAATTCTTACTACGAGAAAAACGATTATGAAAACATTACCAAATCATGATTCAATTTTATATGTTTCTTCCTAATTTACATTTAATCATTCTCTCTAGCCTCTCTCTTACAGTCTTAGTCCTTCCTAATTCACATTCGATCTTTATTTAATTCCCTTATTTCTCAGTTCTCACTCTCTCCATTTTCTCGCTCTTTAGCATCTGTATCGTGGATAAAGCCCGTTTCATTTTTTGTCATAGGCCCAAGGCCCAGGTATAAAAAGTCAGTGTCCAAAGTCCAAACTCATAAGCGAAAACACAACAAACGTCACCGTTTCGACCTCCTGTTTCCCTTTCCCCCTCGCAACCCTAAAAGAAATCTCCCGCGCGCGGGCTCTCCCGCCAATTTTCCCGCCATATCTAACCCGAAACGCCCAAAATTCAAATTGGAGCCCTAAGTCGATCTCAATCTCCTCCTCCTCCTCGTATTCTAGAGTAAGCACGATCGCCGGTAGCTCGAGTACACGACGACCGAAGAGATGACGAGGGAGGAAGTCGGCAACGGAAGAGACGACATGGAGGTGGACGACCAGAACACGGGACTAGCTCCTCCTCATCCTCTCCCCGCCGACGTGTTTAACCCTAATCATCTTCGGCTTTATTATGGTATATCCGTTTCTTTGTTTCTATTTTTACTCTTAGGCTCCGTTTGGTTCACCGGAAAGTATTTTCGCCAGAGTTAGTAACCGTTTTTGTACGGGAAAACTGTTTTTTTTTCTTCGCCGGATGCTGATTTGTGTTTTTCTTTTGAAATGGCAGCGAAGCTCTTCCCTCACGTGGATATGTTTAAGTGGATGTCCTACGGAAATGGTAATCTAGACTCACCCGGGGTTCGAATTTGGTTTTCTTATTTTGTTCTCTGTTGACTGAGACTCGTTGCCTTATTTGGGATTTATTTTTCGTGCCGTGTAGATGGGAAGCATCCAGGTTGTGACAGTTCGTTCTTCGGGCGAAGAGAGTTTTCTCTCACACTGGACAACAACCTCTTCATGAGGTTCCTGTCTTTTAATACTTTGTCCGAGATGGAGAATTCCATCAGAGACAAGTGCCCCTCCAAAATCGATATTGGTCCTGTGTATAGCGTCGATGTGAGTTCTTTCTCCTTGTTATTTGTACATCACCTGTTAGCCGAGGGGTTGGTCTGAGTCTAACGAGGTCTTGTATTGATGTAGCCAGCAAAGAGGCACGCCTACGCTCAAACCGGTGATAACGTCTTTGCTCCGGTGGAGAGGGAGCTTATTTTCGACATTGTATGATGTTTGACTTGTTCGACTATAAGTTACTGTGCAATCATGACTTTTCACTTTATCTATATATCAGCTATGTGATTGAGTCTTCTAATTGTGCAGGATATTACGGATTATGATGATGTCAGATATTGCTGCTCAGGAGCTGATGTTTGTTTGGATTGCTGGCCTCTAATGACAGTGGCCATTAAAGTTATTGATACAGCACTTAGAGGTAGGGGGCTTTCATCTAAATTTTGGGTCCATTAAGCTGAAAGGTTTCCCTCTACAGTTTATTAGAAATCTAGTATCATCTTTAATCCACAAGCTCTTAAGTTATAGTTTCCTGCTCTCTGGAGCCTAGTGCTTAATATTCTGGATGATCCGTAAGGAAGAAAATAGGTGTACCTGGAAAAACTTGTATACTTCAATTTGCTGAAACTGGATTCAAATTTGTGCCAACTTATTTCACATCCTTTGTGGTTAGAATGGACGTAAAGCTATATTCTTTCCCTATTTTTATCACATGAAGTAGCTCTGGGTATTTACAGCCTTTTCCTTCGAATCCTTTCTGACTGAACCTAAACTCATTGTCCTCATTATGACAGGTGATTTTGGTTTTGATCATCTCCTGTGGGTATTTAGTGGACGGCGTGGTGTGCATTGCTGGGTTTGTGACAAAAAAGCTCGAAGGTATGAACTATCAAACCTCTTTGCCTACTGATAGATCAGAAAATCACATGTCCAGTTTTCTTCTTCTGTAGGTTGACCAACGAGCAGAGAATGGCAATTGCAGATTATTTTCGTGTATACAAGGTATGCTGTAATATGATAATCCCATACTAGATTTACAGCAAGTTGTGACACCTTTTGATGGATGTTGTTGATTCTTCTCACTATTCAGGGCAACGAAAACAGTAATAAAAAAGTTTCTTTGCCCGGTCCATTTCTTCACCCCTTTCTGGTGTAAGTTTCTATTCAATTTTAATATTTACCTTTGTTTCACTATTCTGTCTCTGTTGCATTTTCCACTAAGATTATTTTATTTTCAGGAGATCGTACTCCAAAGTTCTCAAGGAGTTCTTTGAGACTAAGTTGCTCACTGCTCAGAACATATTTTCAACGGAAGAGAGATATGAGAAGGTGTTGGAGATGATTCCAGATGAATGTATGACTGTGGAGAACAACTGCTTCAGTTCTGCTCTGTCTAGCTTGATGTTCACACTTTTCCTTACAAGATTCAGTTTTTGCAGCTGTTACGTCTGAGCTTCGAGGGAAGTGGCAGAGTACAAGGCGATACACCAGTTCAAAGGATGATATTAATCATACACGATGGGAGCAGCTAAAGAATGCACTACAATCGCGCAAACAAAAGGTGAGACTGGACTTCTGTATGCTGCTTCAATCTTCATCTACTGTGGCATAAAATTTGGTGTATTCTTAGCATTTACAATTTCTTAGCATACACAAAAGACAGCATTTTGAACCTCTAAATTTTGCCCATCTGCAAAAAGAAAGCATGGTTTAATGAAGTCTTTCCCCCCAACCTTCATGTTCTGGTTGTTGCATTTTGCTGCTTCCGGAATGTGTATCAGCTTGGCTGCAATAATCTACTGGCAGCTGCTTTATGTGTGTTTCCACACGCTGGAAGCTGCTCATCTAGCAGGCTTCAATGGCTATGGTTAACAACTTAATGGTTTGTTGTGTTTTCAGGTGCAAGGAGGGCGAAGATGTGTAGAAGAGATCGTATTCTCCTTTTCATATCCCAGGCTTGACATGGAGGTTTGAGCAACAGGCCCCTGATATCTTTCCTACATCTTGCAACATATTTATGTTATTCTGTGCAAGTTCAGCCTTCGTCTGGCCGACATATATCTGGAGAAGTGTTCCTTAGTTTCCGTGGGGTGCATTGTTTCTTATTTAGCTATACAACCTATTGATTTTCTTCGTCTTTTACGTATTCAGGTCACAAAGCACATGAACCATTTGCTGAAGGCACCATTTTGCGTACATCCAAAGACAGGTATGATTTTAAGGAGTGATGTTCTAGAGATGTGATGTAATGGAAAAGTGAGATTGATGCTAAATAACATTTTTCCCTCGGATTTGGATTTTGTTTGCTTCTTTTTAGATTCTGATTAACATTAAATACCGTTTGATGCTCTCTAAGACAGAAGAGTTTAACTCGTCTGCTCAACATAAGAGTTTCCAAGTTCAGAATAGAAACTGCGACTTTTCTTATAGACGTTATTATTTGTGGTCTAATTACTGCTGCAAATTGATGTTCGTTTGCTCTCCAGGTCGTGTTTGTGTGCCCATCGATCCAAATAGGTGTGATGAATTTGATCCTACAACAGTGCCTACATTATCTCAGGTACTTGCTTGCCGTAGTTCCATATAGCTCAGGGATGCTTTCAATTCCAACTTTCATCGTGTTACATAGGCTCCATTGTTTTCATTGGCACATCTAACAGAGTAAAGCTAATTGTTGACACGTTATGCTAGAAGTTTGTCTACTTTTTTCATATACAGATTATTAAAAAAAAGTATGAACTTATCCTTTCTTTCCACTTATTTGTTGGCTTCAGTTGCATAGTAGATCATCTTCGAAACTCATACCCTTTATTTGTTAGTGAATTTCAGGAACTCGTGTTGCCTCTTCTTTTCATAACGCATTTTTAAGTACCAAGGATTACAATTGAATACCAACACGAGTTCAAATTTGGTGCTTGTTTCGGCCGGCGTATGGGATGCTGTTTCCGGTCAAGTATATGTAGATTGTACTATTTCTCAAGATTCTTATTAGCAAATGTGGATTATCTGCAGCTTTTAGAAGAACTCAATATGGGAGGGCCGATGGGAGACGATGAAAATGGTATGTCAACCAGAAGCTAAAAGTCGTCCATTGGACCTGTGTTTCCTTTTATTCTAAATTGATTGATCTCACTGCGCTATCTCATAAATGAAGCTCAGGAAGCGACTGATGTTACTAGTTACGAAATTAGTTACGTAGATGCCTAAGTATTGTCTCAGTGATGTAACTGACAAACTGAACATACTTTTGTATGTCAGAACGAGAGAGAACCTCACTAGGGAAGTCAATCGACTATTTCAGGACATCCTTCTTGCAACCTCTCCTGAAATCTTGCAAGGTATGTTTAATTTGTTGAACTTGTGCGTTCTTCCCACAACAACAACTACTCGTTTTGCCAGAATATTTTTTTAAGGGTTTAGCTTATACGTTTTGATCCAAAATATGGCAGGAAGAGATAGAGAGCTCATACAATGCAAAACTGCAGCAGTCGAAGAATTCTGTCAGTTGGTAGCAACTTCCTCTATTTCATTACCATGTTACTTCATACTTTGTAATATTCATCATAGATACTCTTTTATCCCTTTGTAATTTGGTTGATTGCTAGAGACCATCGTAATTAAGCTCTGTTTGTTTGAGGAAACTCTTCATGATTAAGTCTATACGAGGCAAAAACTTGAATCACTTTGATCTCGAGAAAGAAACTTTAGGAGAATTCTATTGAACCAAATTATGACAATACACAATTACAAAGAAGGAAAAATAAAGATTCTGAGGATCAATAGACTGCACATATCTAAAAGAGCATTTTGAAGATTTTCTCAGCCAACAACATGCATAAACTCCTTGGATGGAATTCCTAATTTAGATTTAAAGACTGGTCCTCAGTCTGATTACCAGAGCTCTTCACTCATAATGTGCAATTCAAGCCAAAAACGAATCCCATTCTACAAACTACCACCTCAACTCACTCACATTTTATCAAACTGAAAGACAGAAACCAAAACATGCTGATAAAACACAACAGCTAATACGGGGAGCTGAACAAAGCTACAAAATTCAATCAACACTAACCAGCCTACTGCCTACTGTACAACGGGAGCTGTACCTCTGCCATCATCACCCACCAAAGAACGAGAACCACCCTTTCTTTTTTGGCTCCTCTTCCATCACAACGGCCGTCATGCTATCCTGCTCGACGAGCCTCCAGGCAGCCTGCTCGAAGGCCAATCCTGCCAATGTAGGTGGCTTATTCAAAACCAAAGGATACCCTCTATTAGTACTTCGGATCACCTCCGAATCCTCGGGTATAACCCCTAGCAGCGACAGGCCGAGCATGTCCTGTATATCCAGAACCGACATCATATCTTCCCCTTTAATCATATCTGTCCGCACCCTATTAACCACCATCTTAATATCCCTAATCCCATCACACTCCAACAGCCCGATGACCCTATCTGCATCCCTCAGTGCAGTTATATCCGGGGTGGTCACGAGGACCGCCTCATTGGCCGGGGTTATAGCTGTAATAAACCCAGCATCAATCCCCGCGGGGCAATCAATGATGATGAAATCCGGGCACCCTTCAACTCGGGTCTTGAGGGAATCCACCAGCCAGACGAGGGCTTTCCCACCAAACCCTAGGGGCAATTTCGACCTAGGTTTCGAGATACAAAGCAACTCCAAGTTGGACCAGCGCTTGTCCTTGACCAGGGCCTGGTCGAGGCGGCAATCACCATTGAGGATCTCGACGAGGGTATAGTTGACACGATTCTCCAGGCCAAGGAGGAGGTCGAGGTTCCGGAGGCCCACGTCAGCGTCCACCGCGACGACCGAAAACCCGAGCCGGGCCAGGGAGATGCCCACATTGGCGGTTGTGGTGGTCTTCCCGACCCCGCCTTTGCCCGAGGTTATGACCACGACACGCGGGGTCTCGCCAGCCAGCTCGGGCTTCCGGTTCCATTGGAGTACGGACTGGGGCAGGGCGGACCTGGGGCCCACCGCTAGGGGAGCTCTGGGAGTATTGGGTTTTAGGATGTGGTGGAGGGTTAATGGGGGTTTTAAGGAGAGCATTTTTTTTTTCTTCGATTGGTTTCCTCTTTTGGAGGAAGAGAGTGTAGGAGGGTTTTATTTTAGGGGTCGTTTGGAAAGGGGATTGGAAATATGCGAGGGAGGTAGGTGGAGAAAATTGGGAATGGTTTTGTGGGTGGGCCATCTGGTGGCCCACAACAATTTGTTGGGCTTTTCTTGGCCCATTTCAATAGACGAGCCCAGTTGGTATCATTGGTGGGACTGGCCAGTGGCCTTTAAATTTGTTAGGTTTGTACTTGTATTATTTGAAATGTGACAAAGTTATTATAACAAATATTTAATGTTATTATTTGAATTCAAAATATGTTATAATAGAATGATTCTTAAATCAAATTGATTGGTCGGTGTCATTTAATTTGAGCTATACTTCTTTTGATTCTTCCAGAGTTAAAAGCTGGGTATTAGTTTCGGAAAAACTAAAAAAGATAAATTCATGGAGTTCACAATCGAAATAACATAGCTGGAGGTTCAATAAGAACATACTCGAATTGTTTATAAAACGAATTAGATTTTTAAAGTAATTTCACCATGTTGACAATGTATATCGCGACTGATGAGAATCGAATAAATATTAATCGAAAATGGTTTCTGTAAAACCCGTCAAATGATGTAGCATGGTGGGTTCTTGTCTGTTATTATATACCATTTATCATCAAATTGATATAAAAAAATTTAAGTTCACTAAAATGGATCACGATGTTTCAAAAAGATCTCAACGTTTTTCACCTACCTGAAATCAAATTTACGTTTTTTTATGCCTACGTGGCATGCCAAATGTACAGAAATTAGCCCCTTGTATCGCTGAATTATCATGATGAAAAACTTTCAATACCATTCTGATCTCGTTTACATTTATTCAAAATCACCCTAACCTTCTTTTGCATCTCTCTCTCTCTCTCTCTCCCCCCTCTTTTCTTCCTCCTCTCTCCTCATTCGACCATGGCAGCTTCTTTCCTTCCACCTCTGTTCTTCCATAACCAACACTCCTAATCAAACACCTCCAAAAAATACTCATAACCGAGACTTCAAATGCTAAGGTGGTCAAACTCGTTGAAAGAATCAGCCGGACAATATGTCATTTTGTATATTGAATCTCTCAGGGATCAAGATATTTTTTATATTGAAGTTTTTTCCTTGCTGCGTTGGAGGACTTTGCTATTATTGGCTGCAAATCTTGTTTTGCTGCGCAAAGAAGATTTAGTTCCGATGGGAGTAGTGGTAATCTTGGGAACTTTTTTTTTGAACTGGGATGGTGATAGTTGATGCGTAATTGTATTTCCAGTCATCGGATTATGTAACCATAACACTATATTTTTATATTTATATCAATGGAGATTTTACTTGCTAAAAAAAAAAACGAGACTCCAAATTAATCAATAAAACGTAAAGAAAGAACAACAAAAGGAAAAACAAATTATTTTTGGAGTCTTGTCTAAAGTAAGCCTAGTCAAAAGGATCGACAAAACCAATCCGCGAAGGGAATGGACTTGGTCCTAAATGTGTAAAGTGATCCAGGACCAATCTGGATAAATAGAAACCATTAAATTGGTTTTTTAAGTCAAATATTCTCATTTTTTTTCTTCTTACACGCGTATTTTTACTTTTTATTTTTTTCCATGTCTAGCACCATTCTGAAAAACACTTTACAAGACTCAATCTTGTCATACGCGACATGGTTTTTGGAGCTTGCCATTAAATTTAACCTACGCAAACTAGTATTGGGAGTTTCTTTCATCGATTGATAAGACTCGCCTCATGCACGAAGAACCACCAGATAAGTTGTGGGATCCCGGGGACCAAAATGATGTACCAGCAGGGACCTGAAGGTTGAAGTAGCAAAGCTGGAAGAATTTAATTGACGTTTAATTTCCACCTGCGGGGACTTGATGGTATAGATCCAAGAACCACAATACTAAAGAGAACTATGCCACATGTGGGATGGAACCAGCTCGAGAGGCTACGAAGTGTCCTTCTCCGATAGCTTAATTAGAAATAAATAGCTAATCATTGTAAATGATTAACTGATTCTTCTTTTCCAAACTTCAATAACTGATTTTGACGGTTATGAGCTTACGAGCTTCTTTAATGGCATCTTAGCCATTTCTTTACCAAATTTTGGTCATTCTTGTTTCTATTGGTTCGTATTCAAGTTTTTATTATGGTATCAGAGCTCTAGGCTAAGTTCGCCTAGTGTTCATCCTGGATTCAGCTGCGAGAAGAAGCTTTTCACGAGGTTTTAATGGTAGGAACTCTAGCGCGAGGAGTTGATCGTAACAATGGAGGTCAGAACCTTCCTGCTTCACCTATGGGAATGCATCACAATGGTAATGTTTGAGAAAACTCAATCTATTACCTTCATCCAAGCGAAAATACTATTTCGGTGCTTGTTATGCCACTGTTGAATAACTCTAACTACCATAGTTGGAGTAAAGCTATGCAAAGGGTTCTTAGGTCTAAGAAAAAGTGGACTCTAGTGAATGGATCTATTGAATCGCCCGAGTTTGATGATGAGGACTATTTAGAGTAGGAAGGATGTAATAGCATGTTGATTTCATGGATTATGTCATCTGTGGAACCTTCAATCGCACAAAGTATAAATGGACTTGAGATTGTCATGGAGGTGTGAAATGATTTAAAAGAACATTTTGGAAGTGGAGATTCCATATAAGTTGCTCGATTGCAAATACAACTTTGTACTTTGAAATAGGGCACATTGTGTGTGAATGACTACTTTACTCATTTTCGAAATCTGAGGGACTTATTCATTTAGTATAGACCAATTGAGGTGTGTAGATGCGTTGAAAGGGAGAAAATTTCATCAGATTGTGCCTCTGTGAAATCAGTTCGATTGGCTTTATAACATGATCAAGTGATCAAGTTTTTGATTGGTCTCAATAAAAATTTTGACACAGTAAGAACACAGATTATGATGATTGATCCGCTTCCCATAATGAGTAGAGTGTTATACTTGGCACTGCAGCATGAACAACAACTATTAGAGAACAAACATGCAGGACTGTTATAATTAATGCAATAAGTGTGAAGCAGTTAGATGTCAGAAAGAACTCAGTAAACATTGCTGGAAATGTTGTAGTAACTACTATTGGTGGTTGCAATTCAGGAAATTACGAGAGAAACTAGAATGAGAAGAAACCAATCTGCACATTTTGTGGGAAGGACATACTATTGATAAGTGCTATAAAAAGTACGAATTTCTACCAAATTTTAAATTCACTAGAGGTCCACAATACAACAATGGAGGTGGTAATGGAAGTGGTCATCCCTTTGCTAGTTCTTCTCAGTCTTCAGAGTCGAGAGCTACTAAGAATGAACATGGTGTACTTCATGATCAACCAAGTCTACAGCAACTTGGCATTACCACTGACCAGCTTGGAAAGTACGGAGATTATGCTCGTTATTAATGGTTATGATTTGATGATTGCATATTTTTTTGTCAAATACTGGAACTTTGAAGCACACATATAATGCTTCTGCTAGTCAGAGTGTTTGTTAACAGCTGATGAAACATAAAACATCATCTTGCTTTTACCTATATACTTCTTTGTGATTTTCCTAAATGATACACAAAGTGATTTTCTAAGCAAAACTGATATTTTTTTAATTGTTACAATGCCTCCTGGTTTTGTTGTTTGCATCTGGTATCCTTGTTTTGACCAGAATAATAAGCCACGAAATTTATTGAAATGCAAAGGAGTAAGATAATAGAAGGTTTGCAGACATCTAACACGGCTAACAGCACTGTCCTTAGTTGTAGCAATAACCTCCCCACTCCATCTATCAGCCCAACATCTCAGATTCCTAGTACTTCAGCTAATAACTTCACAGGTCAACATCTAAACTTGTCTCCTCGGGTCAATTCTAGCGTACGTAACTTTAACACTTGGATTCTTAATTCTGGTACATCCGATCATATATCTTGCTCTAGAACATACTACATAGAGTGTTAATCTATTTCTCATGTCACAGTCACCCTTCCAAATTCCCAACAAGCCATCGCCACTCATATTGGCATAGTCCAATTGTCCACCAATCTGTTCTTGTATCGTGTCTTCCTAGTGCCCTCTTTTACATTTAACCTCTTATCCATTAGTCAATTAGTCTCCAACTTTCTATTTCAGATTCATTTTGAACATCGTCTTTGTGTCCTAAATGCAAAGGAAATTGGTAGTGTTGTAGAAGACCAGGGCTTATACATCCTTAACCCATCTACCTTACCACATTCACCAACCAACCATCAACCTTTCACCATAACCATCACCTCTACTACACCTTTTGATTTATGGCATTGGCGATTAGGACATATACCTCCAACACGCCTTCAACAAGTTCAACAAGTAGATCCTCGTATCAAGGTCACACATACTGCTCCCTGTGATATCTGTCATTTCTCCAAACATAGACGATTGCCATTTCCTATCAGTGAATCACGTGCTTATCGATGCTTTGAGCTTGTGCACATGGATATTTGGGAAAAGTTTCATAAACCTTTCCATGATGGTTACTTGTATTTTTTTACTATAGTGGATGGGTACTCTAGATCACTTTGGGTTTATATGATGAAGGACAAGTCTGCAGTTTGTGGTTTAATTGAACGTTTTGTTCAGTTGATAGAGACACAATTTGAGTTACCTGTTAAACAAATTTATACTGATCAAAGCAAAGAGTTTCAAATGACAAGTTATTTCCATCAGAAAGGAATCATTCATGAGCAAAGTTGTGTTTATACTCCTCAATAAAATGCATGAGTTGAACACAAACATCAGGATCTTCTTTTAATAGCATGAGCTTTGCGATCTAGGCCGGTCTCCCTCTTAGTTTTTGGAGTGATGTCATTCTTCATGCTACGTATTTGATCAACCATCTACCTACCACCACTCTTCATTACCAAACTCATTTCCAGCTTCGCCACAAACGTCCACCATTGTATCAGCACTTACGAGTTTTTGGTTGTTTATGCTTTGTTGCAACCACACCAGTGCATCGCCACAAGTTTGTATTTCTTGTAATTCCAGATGGTATCAAGGGATACAGGCTCTATAATTTGACTACACATGAGATCATTATTTCTCGGGTTGTTGTCTTCTATGAAGATGTTTTTATACTTACCAGTTCTTCTCTTGACTCAGACATCTATCATCAAGTTGTGCCTCCTGGATCTACACCACAGATTCATCCCACTTTGGATAGTATCTTTTGTTCTGACTCTGAAAAATTCTTCATCATCAACTTCCTCTTCTCATCTTCTTTCTCCATTTGAAGATCATGCACGAAGCCCTGCCACTTCCCCTACTACTTCACCTGCCAACCCTGCACCTTCCCCTACCTCTTCCCCTGCCAACCCTGTTCTTGCTCCCCTTTCCCTTCGACGATCCACTCGTACCAAAACACTACTACCATACCTATCTGATTATGCTCATTAACTTCCACAGCACTCTCAATCTCTCTCCAGACCTTGTCCAAGTCAGTCTCCATCTATTGCTTCTTCTGCTTTAACATATCCCTTAGAATAATTTTTTACCTTGTCTCACCTTCGTCCTTCCTTTCAAGCTTTTAATTTATCCATTACCCATTTTGTAGAACCTAAATCTTATGCTCAAGCTGTGTTAGACCAATGCTGGATTGATGCGATGGATCTTGAACTCCAGACTCTTGCCAGCAATAACACTTAGACTATGGTCTCTCTTCCTCGTGGTAAGTGCCCTATTGGTTGTAAATGGGTGTATAAAGTCAAACATCGTGCTGACAAGAGTATTGAGTACTATAAGGCTCACTTGGTTGCCAAGGGTTATACTCAATCTCTGGGCATTGATTACTTCAAGACTTTTAGTCCTATTGCTAAAATGGCCACCATTTGCACCTTGTTAGTTCTCGCTGTTTAGCGAGGGTGGTTTCTACAGCAACTTGATGTGAATAATATGTTTTTGTATGAAGATCTATATGAGGAAAATGCCCAAACTTGAGCAACATATCAACACTCACTAGCAACATTTCACGAGAGCTTTGCTTGAAGATGCATGAATTAACAAACACTCCACTAAATAAGTCATTTTTTACATTAATCATTGGCAGAGTACATACTTCTAAACTTATGTGATTCAATGGCTTGATAATTAGATGGAAAATCTCATAGCAATCTCACATGTATTTTACCATCTTTTTCTGTATTTTCTTATTCGATATAGTAAATGGTATGGTGGTCGTATGGGCAAGGTGGCAAATTTGCACTTCACACACAAAACCTCAAACATGTACCAAATTACAAGGAGAAAAGAAGAGAAAAAGTTTGGAAACTAATTCGATGAAAACTAAAATAAAATAACATCCACATGTCAGTTACGAATTGAATGTATATATATACCAAATCAGCTATTGTCTTGGTACTAAATTACAACCATATGGAAGTTGGCCCTCTCCTCATCCCCTCTCGAACCTCCCAACTCTCCATCCTTCCTCTCCTTCAGAAATTACTGTACCCCTGACGAGACCACTCGTAGGCTAAACTACCGAGCCAGTCCGGCCTAAATACCCAAGTTGAAGCCCCACTAAAGAATGCATGTCCTGCTAACCTCATCCCATTAAGGAACAACTGCGTCATTGATAATAGGAAAAACCATTCCGTGTTCGTGAGCTCCTTGTCGACGATGGCCTCATTGGCTGGGCCATAGATGAGGGAGTTCAGCTCCTGGAGGACCTTTTGTCGGTGCTCCCAAAGGGGGCTCGGTGTTGGTGAATGATGAGGCATCATGTGTTGTCTATGTGTAAAAACCATAAGATTAATTTAGATAATAGTATAAGACTGAGTGACCAAATAGTAATTAAGCAATTTAGGGTTAGAACTTATCTATATAAAGAGAACTAGAAAAGAAAACCCTAAAAGAGTGATGGAAAGAAAGAAAATTCGTAGGCCTTAAAAGTAGTTATCATTGTTTATAAAATCCAATGGTGGAATATTAGCGGATTGACACGAAACTTTGGAGTTCCTTTCCTAACACCATGGGCAAGATTCTGGATGGTGGAAATGTTGTTTAAGGATGTCTAAGGTGTTCTGCGCGAATTAACTTTGACAACTATGAATTTGGATAATATAGGAAGGTAAGTCGGTGTAATGTGTTTTGCTTATAAAATTCTGATTTGACTATTTATGCTTCGTGGGTTTGGTATTGAGTTAATATGCCGTCGTCTTCTGCGTTAATGAAATTCCTTTGTGCTGTTCAATAGGTATAGTATTATTATATGTTAATTGCTAAGTATTAGAGATTCACGTTTTCTACTTTATTGGATTGTCTCTGCGCAAAATTTAATAGAGATAGTATTATATGCTACTGTTAACGAGAACTGGGTTGCGTAATGGGGATTGAAATAATCTGTGAAGGGAATAGTATATTGAGTGAAGGGATTATTTTCCATGCTAATGTAACTTAATAAATTAATATTGACGTGGTCGTAAGGTTAGTTTATTTGTTTCAGAAGGGAAAGTTTACGTGATTTAGGGTTAGTTTATTGGAATAAATTAATGTTACATAGGATTTTTTTAATTTTAAGAGAAGAATTATTCTTGGATGATCGTAATGAAAGCCTTTTAATTATTTATGGGAGGTACGCCGTTTGGATTCACGATAGGGAGGATTTCGAATTAATTATTTTGTAAGTCAGTTTATATTGTTTCGTATATGCTCTAATTGATTCTTTGATTCTACGTGATTTGATTATTTATCTTTGTCTTTGAGATTATAAACTGTGATTATTTAACTGTATGTGACGAGATTAAAATAAGGAAGCATGAACATTGATTAAAACTCAAGGAAACGTTCGGCCATGTATAAGTTGAAATCCTATCGCAGATGATTAAAATATATGATTGAGTGCTTTGGTTCCCTGGGATTTAATTGAAATAAGAAGTTTCATACGGACTGTAACATGAAGCTATTTGGACAAAACTAGATGCATGTTTACGAAGTCAATGAGCTGGATCTTCATGAAACTTGACAAATCCTTTAGGCTTAATTGGACTAAATTAATGTTGACGTAGCCGCATAGGGTTAGTTTATTTGTTTTAGAAAGGAAAGTTTATGTGACTTAGGGTTAGTTTATTGGAATAAATTAATGTTACGTAGGGTTAGTTTAATTTTAAGGGAAAATTCATTCTTGGATGATCGTAATGAAAATCTTTTAATTATTTATGAGAAGTATGCCGTCTAGATTCACGGCAGGAAGGATCTCGAATTAATTATTTTGTAAGTCGGTGTGTTGTATTATTGTTTATATAAATTCAGATTGATGATATACGATTTGTCGATAAGTATTGGGTTTGTATGCTACCGTCTTTTGTTTTATTGGATTGTCGCCGTGGAATGGTATAAGGATGACATTATTTGTGGATTACCAAGTAGTAGGAATTCAAGCAGAGAGAATATAAAATCATGTTCCGTGAGCTTGGGAATGGAAACAGTATGTGAAAGGAGTAGTAAATGAAATCGATGGATTATTAGTCTACTTCTTCCATAATATAAGTCTTCGGTGTATTTCTTAATTAGATTATTTGGCTTGACTTTTTCTGATTGTTTGGTATTGAACTATTGTAAGTGAATTCTGTCTTTGTTACGTGATTGTTATGTTGTTCTGAAACGTTGATTGTGTGTGATTGAATTTTGGAATTTTGGATTGGAAATTGATGATTTGGATTTCGGATTTATTGATCTTGGATATGTGAATCGGATCTTGGATGTGTGATTGATTTCGAGTTTTATACCTTTGGATTATTGATGATTGGATTTAGATTGTCAGAATTTGGATATGTGATTGATATGAGTTATGGCATGCGGGATTGTCTCATACCTATTGGGCCCTGTAGTTCACACATATCGCTTAAGGGGCTACCGGGTAACCCGAGGTATGTGTGATCAAATGGAGAGGGAGTATGTAGACTATCTGGACTCGTGGAGGGAATACCCTTCCATCTATTGGGCCTGCCTTGCAGGAATGGTTCGTGTATTTATCTGTGCCCCACGAGGATCCCGTCATGATAAGTGAGGACTCCGGAGCTCCATAAGTGAATGTATTGTGATCATCGTGTTTCCGTACATGAATGTGATGTGATCATCATGAATCTATTGGGTCACTATGTGAGTTAAATTTTGATAGTTGGCTAAGTTAGTTGGATAGGTAACCTGTGTCTTAGTTTTGAGAAGCTTGATTGTGGACATGTGTTCGTAACCTTGTTATTATGTGATTTTGTACATGCTCAGATTTGTCAAGTTTAAATTAATGATATCTCTCTTATGTATATGCCTTTGATTGTAGAGTCTTTTTTGTATATGATTTGATAGGAAATATGTGATATGAGTTGATGTAGAAGTTGTGTGTGTACCGACTTACTGAGATGCGTATCCTCATTAATGTGCGCTGCTGTCTCAGATAATTCAGTGGCTAGCTACCAGTGAGGACTAGAGGCTAGGGCATACATCACTACACATTTAGTATTTTTAAGATCCTCTGTCGCACCTCTACATACGCTTTGCCTTTAGAATTGAGATTTGATTGTAACTTGAAAACTTGAATGGCTTTACAGAGATTTTTTACTCTGTGGCGGTTGACATGCCTAACATTCGGGGCGTGACACTATGAACAACGCATAATAATACTCATTGAAACCTAGATTTGGACCAATTGTGTTAGGGTGCCCAATGGTGATTATTACACACAACTTCGATAAATTAGTTAGGTCGGAGGAAAACAAAGACCAAATAACTGCTAATTTTTTTTTGGCATATCATTCCTTGATATTTGTAATTATGTATTTAACGAGTAGCACTCCTAAGATCATAACAGAAACTGCTCTTGATCTCATATTATTAAACCATTCACGGTAAATTCTGTCCTCTAACAGACTACAGCAGCAATGCTATTAACTCACTTAAATGTTGATCAATCGACGGTTTGGTAAAAGTAGATAAAACTTTCCAGGTACGGTTGAACACAGCCAAGACAAGAAAGAGCAACGTAGCCAAGTAGATAAAAAATAATTCCAAGTATACTATATATCGAGTTCACCCATAACATTAAGACCACCACAGTACGTAAGTGTGCATCGTCCGAGAATAAACATGGGCGAAATTGCAGAACTGGCTCAGCCTCGAAGCAACACCCAATATAATAATACACGAAAAAAGGGGCCAACCTTCGATAGATTCTTCCTTGGGCTGGGAGTCTTGAATCCCAACCTTCTTTGCTCTTGTGATGCGAAGAAGTGTATGTGGCATGTGTTATGGGCTTGATTTGTACGCTTATCGTCTGGTTTCTTTTCAATAAATCAAATCAATTCCCCGCAAAAAAAAAAATTAAATTAATTCCCCGCAAAAAAAAACTGGAAAATTGGGGGAAAATGGTTCATCTCTCTCCTTCCACCCATCAAATCCCTTTGTCCCACCCACACAACTATTTCTCTCATTAATAATAATATTTGTGTTTGTATCCCTTCACAATCTTGCTAAGTGATGTGAGTGTTCTACAAACATCCCTTTGGATTAATGATATTTTTATTAGAGTTGATCATTGATTCTTTATGAATTAACTTAATAAGTTTACTTTATGAAAAATTGGTATCAATCATAAAAGGGCAGAATGACCCAAACTTGAGCAACATATCAACACTAACTAGCAACATTCACCAGAGCTTTACTTGAAGATGAATGGATTAACAAACACTCCACTACACAAGTCAATTTTTACATTAACCGTTGGCACAGTACTGACTTCTAAACTTATTTGATTCAATCGCCTGATAATTAGATGGACAATATTGTAGCAATCTCACATGTAGCTTACCGTCTTTTTCTGCATTCCTTATTCGACATAGTAAATGGTATAATGATCGTATGGGCAAGGTGGCAAATTTGCACTTCACACACAAAACCACAAACATGTACCAAATTACAGGGAGAAAAGAAGAGAAAAAGTTTGGAAACTAATTCGATGAAAACAAAAATAAAATAAGATCCACATGTGAGTTACGAATTGAATGTAAATATATACCAAATCAGCTATTGTCTTGGTACTAAATTACAACCATATGGAAGTTGACCCTCGCCTTCCTCCCCTCCCTCCTCCCTCCTCCTCTACATACCCAAGTTGAAACCCCGCTAAAGAACGCATGTCCCACGAACCTCATCCCATTAAGGAACGACTACGTCATTGATAATAGGAAAAACCATTCCTTGTCCGTGACCTCCTCGTCGACGACGGCCTCATTGGCGGGGCCATAGATGAGGGAGTTGAGCTCCCGGAGGACCTTTCTTCGTTGCTCCCAAAGGGGGCTCAGTGTTGGTGGATGACGAGGCATCATGTGTTGTCTATGAACAAAGGGTAATAATACTGTAAGAATCGTGAAATTAAGAGTGTAAATATGGAGACCTATTCAACATGTTTGTAAAAGTATAGGGACCAAAGAGTAATTTACCTATTTAGAGTTTCCTGTTAGACATATAAATAGACCTAATCAGTTTAACCTAATCATAATTCCCCCTACTTGTAAAGGTGTGGAGCCCCACGTAACCCTAGGGGGAGAGAACAAATTCATCCAACCATCTCAGCACGAAGAGGGTAAGTCATTCACGCTGTCCTCCCTCCTTAGACTGAAATTTGATGATCGATTATTAGTCCTTAAATAAATCCGAAATTGATATTATGCCAATAGGGTCGAAGGGAAGATCAACTAACGGAGAAAAAGACAAATCAGTTTCGTAAGCAAGATCAGGTAAGTGGAATTTTTGTTCTGAGTCTGTCTGAATCAAACTCTGATTCAGGCATGGACACATACAAATCGAGTTCTGATTGCTCTCGAATTTGGATTCGATTCTAAAATTGAATTTGAATTTGTGACTAATGAATTGGTTTTGTTTTTGGAAGTGGATTCAGTTCTGAAATCAAATCAGAGACTGTGTGGTGGATGGTTTACCGTTCCTGATTTGATGTTTATTACGAGTTGGATTTGAATTCAGTTTCTGCAATGCTTTGATTTGAAGTCGAATATGCATGATGCTGTTATGATAAGACCTTTGATAAGAACTATGTTGTGAAAAACGTGATTAGTTGGTTAGGTAGTTGGTTAGGAAATTGATCCCGTTAAGAAGAACTTATTTGGTTAAGTGTAGTTGGCCAGGACACTGCTCCGGAGTTCTTATGTTAGTTGGTTAGGGTTAGATGGCTAAGCGTTAGTTGGTTAGGGGGGATTTGTGTGTTGTGTTAAGTGCTTAATTGTGATAAAGTATTTTAAATTAATTTCGCTTACTGAGTTTATTCAACTCATGTTAGCCGTATGTGTTCAGATCATTCGAGCGAGGATTTGGACCGGGTTTAGAGAGCTTTCTGCTGCAGTCCATCATCCTGTAGTTGTGAACAACTTTCAGTATTTCCGTTTTCTTTGAAAGGTCAAATATTGTATTTGATATTATGTTTCGGATTTGGATTTTCGTTGAAATAAAAGTCTGGTACCTGGGATATTTATTCCCGTCATTTGTCACTTCCTTATTCTGGGTCGTGACAAATACTCATTGAAACCTAGAGTTGGACCAATTGTGTTATGGTGCCCAATGGTGATTATTATAGACAACTTCAATAAATTAGTTAGGTCGGAGGAAAACAGCTAAATTTTTTTTCCTTGATATTTGTAATTATGTATTTATCATCTACGATATTTGTAATTATGTATTTGTAATCTATGATCATAAGAGAAACTGATCTTGATCTCATATTATTAAACCATTCACGGTAAATTCTGTCCTCTAACAGACAACAGCAGCAATGCTATTAACTCCCTTAAATGTTGTTCAATTACGGTTTGGCAAAAGTAGATAAAACTTTCCAGGCATCTAAATCTACTACGGGTGAACACAGCCAAGCCAAGCAAGAGCAATAACACAGCCAAAGTAGATAAAAATAATTTCAAACATACTATATATACAGTTCACCCATAACATTAAGACCACCACAGCAAGGAAATAAGCATCGTCCAAGAATAAACATGGGCAAAATTGCAGAACTGGCTCAGCCTCGAAGCAACATCCAATCTAATAATACACGAAAAAAAGGCCAACCTTCGGTAGCTTCTTCCCTCGAATCCCAACCCGACACTCTTAAAGTAACGGTTCCCGCCTTCCCCGACTTCTTCGAGCTGCACCCAATCACAACTTCTCAATTAACACCCAGAACCTTAAAATCATCACTCAAAACAACCAATAATTAACATAAAATAAAACAAAGTGTGTACCATAGGAAAATTTTTGGCTGCTTCAGAAAGGCCTTCTTAGTCTGCCACAATAAATAAATAAATAATATTAAAAATTGAAAGAAGAAGATCGATTGTCACGTAGAGAGGGATAAATATATATGTATATATATATAGAGAGAGGGAGAGAGAGACAAAACTGCTCGCCTCGGCCATGGTGAATAAAAAACTAAACATATCTATTTAATTTACTTTGGTACTTTTCTTCTAGCAAAGGGCAGCGATAAATACGAAGATTTTGGAGGGAAGAAGGGATGGCCGCCTCTCCTCTTTGAATTGACCTGAGCCTTGGACACAACTCTAGCTCGATCACCCCGAGAGAGGAGGGGAGTGGCTCCTCTTGTGTTGTTATGGATTCAATGTTGTCACAAAGACATAAACGCAGCTCTTCAAGGGAAGTAAGGCGTTGAAGACCCCACCCGTCTAGTGATTTCATCTCCATTACTGCTAGTTTGAGAAAGGTGATGGTGGAGGGGAGCGTCACTTCTTCTGAGATCTTATGACACCCCCAAATGCTCAAGCTTCTGAGGGAGGTGAGCCGGTGGATAGGGCTTAATGACTTGAGATTTGGGATAGCCGTTAATTCAAGAGTGGTAAGAGATTGAGGAAGTAGTCCCTCCTCTCCTTCTTCGTCTGTTACCAGCTTCTCAAGGGTGTTGCAACCACAAATCACAAGTGTTTTCAGACATGCGAGGTGTTGAAGTCCCTTGTAGTCTAGGCTTTTCAGACCATCAACTAATTCAATGTGAAGAGTGGTGAGCGTGGGAGGCAACAACATTCCCTCTCCTGGGAAGGATTCAGTTTCATCAAAATAGTAACCCCCATACTCAAGAGATGAAAGAGACGGCAGTGCTTGTAAGTTCCACTCCTTCCGCCGCTCCATCAGCTTCTTGCATCCGGAAATTTCCAGTGATTCTAATTTGGAAGGTAGTCCTCCGTCTGGAAACGACTCCAGCTCAGGGCAATCCTTAAGCACCAAATCCACGAGGCAAGGGAGACCCGACTTCATCTGCTCTGGCAGTGACTTAAGTTTTTCTAGACCTACTAACTCCAGTCTGGGCAGAGTTGGAGAAGCTAACTCATACTTGGGAAAACAAACCACTTCCGAACAATCATAGACGGAGAGGGTATTAAGCCACTTAAAGTGCTCAAGAACCCCTCCCAATTGACTACATGAGTCGGCACCCTGATATCCAGATGCCAAATCACATTCTTCAAAACTAAGTTGTTTCAGACCCAACAATTGATCAAGAGACGCAGAGTTGATTCCAGAAAGAACAAGAGAAAGAACATCGGATTCCGTATCTAGATTAACTTGACGGCTTTTGTCATTAACCGTCACCTTAACAATTGCTTGAGCCCTTGGAAATGGAGCCACAAGTTGGTCACATCCTTCGATCTCAAGCTCCTTAAGAGAAGGCAATTCACCAGGCAAGGCACTCTCAAGTTTGGGGCATTTTGATAGATGTAGCTCTTCAAGACTTGGAAAAGCTCCATCGTGTTGCGCCCATGTTATCCACTCGCTCATCCCTTCAAAATGCATAACCTTAAGGGATTTAAACGTCGGCTTGTCATTTGCAGACAGGAAACTACCATAGAAACTAGGACCAACAACCATAATGCTATCACATCCAGAAATATAGAGACTCGTAAGGGAATCCACATGTCCAAGCGGTGGCATTTCGTAACAGTTTTTACATCCTTCGATTCTCAAAGAAACCAGCTTCGAGAAGGAGCGATGGCCAACCCAATCTGGGAACTTGGTACTCCTATAACTCCTCAGAGTAAGATGCTCGAGCGTACAAGGAGGTTCAAGACCTTCCACTACTCTTATCTCATGCTGTGAATCATCTTCGTCATCGCCTTCCCAGCTCAACTCCAAAATTTTGAGATGCTTCTTCCCTTTTAGATTGCTCTTCGACGCACCTTGAGCATTCACAATATTTTGAAGCTTCCAAATACGGAGCATCTTTGTCAACTTTGAGAGCTCTTTCAACTCTTCGATGGAGCTCCAAGAACTCCCTTTTCCAACAAAGAAATCTTCCAACTTCTGAAGCTTTGTCAATTTGCCCAGCATTGGCGGCATCCCTTGCAACTTTGTGTAACTAATGTCAAGTAAGCATAGGTTGACGAGGTTGCATAGATCGGTTGGCAATTTATTGATAGCTGTTCCAGATAGATTCAAGAAGTGCAAGAACTTCAAGTCAACAATTGAATCAGGTACCTCCTCTAGTTTCTTGCAATCTTCAAGCAACAAAGTCTCCAGATTACACAGTTTAAAAACAACATCAGGCAATCTTTTGATGCTTGTCCTAGAAAGATCCAGATACCGCAAAAGCTTCAAGTTTCCAATAGATTCAGGAATCTCCTCTAAGCTGTTGTAGTTGGCGAGAGACAATACCCGGAGGCATTTAGATGTTTCAAGTAAATGATTGACAGCTTTATCCGTAGAATCAAACTCCGCGTGCCACCCGGATGTTCTTATAGGTAAAAATGATCGCAGTGACTTGCTCTGATAAATGCCTACATTTTTTTGTGAGGTTTTAAATAGAGCCAATAGATATGAGAAATGGCGAGTCTTTTTTGGCATCAAGCATGCATTATCTATTTCCAGTAAGTAGAAAAAATCTCCAGCAACATATTTAGCCAGATCATGTATGAGATCATGCATTACAAAGCACCCGGGCGTCACTCTTGCTTTTTGGAAAAACGATCTCGACAGGAGAGCATCGAAGTAATCAGCCCCAGTTTCTTCCATTGGCTTATTTCCTTTACGAGAAGCGAAAATACCGTCTGCCATCCACAATCTGACTAATTCATGAATTTTGAATTCATAATCCTTTGGAAATAATGCACAATAAGCAAAGCATCTTTTATGACTTAATGGAAGATAACGATAGCTCAACCTTAAAGCAGGAAGAATGCGACAATCTTCTAGATTCCATATCTCGCTTTTCAATATCCGCTCCCATTCTGTTGCATCCTTTTTTTCACTCAGGAGACTTCCTAGAGCGTTTGCAGCTAGAGGTAAGCCTCTGCACTTGGCAGCCATTTGCCGTCCAATTGTAACCAGATCCGAATAAGCAGTTGGCTCTTCATCTCTAAAAGCACACCTTGCAAATACCAACCAACATTCATCATTAGTTAACTCCTTCAAATAATAAGCACAAACGGTGGATGCAAGGGATGCCACTTTATTGCTTCGTGTAGTTACAATGATCCGACTACCCTGCAATCCATGCTTCAAAGGCTTCAGTAAGTTCTTCCAGGACTCCGAACTTTCATTCCAAACATCATCAAGAACAAGCAAAAATCTCTTCCCCGTCAAAGCATCCCTGAGACTGGTCTGAAGAAGATCTGGAGTCATTTTGTCAATACCACGAACCCTTTCAAGAGCAAATCCTTTAAGGATATTTTTTGTAACCAAGAAAACATCAGTTTCTTCTGAAACACAGATCCAAGCTTTGAGTTGAAACTTCTCTGATACTTCCTTTTGGCAGTAGACAAGCTGAGCAAGAGTGGTTTTCCCCAGCCCGCCCATACCCACAATAGCAATCACGCCCAAGCCATTCGCTTCATTTGTTTCTTCTGACATCAACAACTTTGTAATAGCTTCTGTATCAGCTTCTCTGCCTTCCACCTCAGAATCGTCAACCAATGAAGTAGTTCTTCTTTCCAGAGGTAAGTTATGACCGTACATGTCAGTTTCTCGGCCACAGTCCCCCAGGCCTAGATTCTCCATCTCTTCCTTTAGTTGAGTGAGTCTCTCAAAGATCTCCTTCAACTTCTCTGCAACCTCAGCAACAATAGAAGAAGAGTCACTAGCTATCGCATTAGAGTCATAAGCAAGCAAGTCTTCGGCATCATAGACGACATCCTTGAGCTCATCTAACCACGATTTAACATTAGGGTCGGTGATGTCCTTGTTCTCCACGTCATCCTGCACCTTGCTCATGAAGATGAGGGAACTCTTGAGCTTCCGGAGCAGCTCCTTGCCGTTGGAGTTATGGGCCTTGAACCGAGGGGGACCCAAGAAGCTCATTATCTGATTGACGATCTTCTCAAGAAACTCGTACTCGTAGCTGAGATGTCAGAAACTAAAAGATTCAAACAATGAAATACTGGAGTAATAAATTTTGATTTCCAATTGGATATTGGTCCAGATGAGAGGGAAAGATTCTGATTTGTTTTAACAATCAAAATTCAAATGGACTAACTGTTTAATCCACGTAAAGTAACTTTAAAGCTGATCAAAATATCTACCCGGCAACGTATGATTCCCCTTTTAGCTTGCTAAAATCTTCCAGGGCTGACGTCCAATTCTGCACTCTGTCCTTACCATATTTCTGTTCATGTACATCCATCCTGTGATATCGCAATTCTGACGGGTCAACTTTATAGAAGATGGGGATAACTCTCTGCTTCTTTTCCTCCTTGAATTTGAGTATAGTTACCAGCTCATCAAGACACGAATTGGAGGAAGCATAGTCTTTAGAGAATATGACGACAGAGAGCCTTGATCTTTCAATGGCTTTGAAAAGACTCGGAGAAATTTCATCTCCGGTCCGGATCCCTTCGGCATCTCTAAACACTCTGATGTTCTTCTCTTTCAAGTTGTGATATAGATGATCAGTGAACTCGTAGCGTGTATCTGGACCTCGAAAGCTGAGGAATACATCCCAGTCCCATATGGAGGTTTCTGAAAAATCCGTTATCATTTCATGGCTAGGGCCTAAAATTCGTGGGAACCCAAGTCAAGACATGACACAGATGAAGAAACGTAGTTCCAGTTTAACTATACTTTTCACATCCTCGAATAAGAGTAGAAGTAATTACTCACCGATAGTCCGCTGTTTCTTATGCATCATACTTCTTGGTGAAAGATTCATCGGCCTGAAGTTACATTCAAGAATTGAGATTAGGTACCAATTAAAGAGCTAATTTACCAAGATATCAGTTGACTTTTTAAAAAAAAAATTAAGAGCAAGATGATATGTTATTGATTTTTTCTCTACAACTTACTACTTTTCACCAACAAAAACAGGGGTAGACCATTGAAGGATTCTTCTTTCGATATCAAATAGACAAATATTAGACTAGCTTATAATTAGAAAAATAGAAAACAACAAAAAGTTAGAAATGATAAACTCAGGTGCAATGTTGTCGGTCGATCCAGCTGTAGAAGGCAAATATTATATTCTTCATATTCATATAGACAAAGTCTTCGAGAATTAGCAATTGTCAATAGCATTTCAAATTGGTGAAGAATAAGCTATAATTATATCGATGTCGCCATTACTGAACAAGTCCCAAATGTTTCCGTCCATTTAGCAAACAGAACCTGGAGTGCTCCCCCAACCATTTCCCCAAACATATGCATGTCAACAACAAAATCAATTATATTCCCATAAAAAACCCAACAACATACAAATTACTTGATGAATTTCTGTATATTTACATATTAAAAAAAACATAATTAATCTAGACCACATACAAATCACATGATGATGAATGATTATTAAAAAAAATACCAAAGAGACGCGTTTGAAGAGTAGTTAGTAGATTAGATCCCACCCAAAAGCTCTTCTGACTTCTCTTACTTACAAAAGCTAGATTTCTAAAAAAAAAAAAAGCTAGATTGGACTTGTCTCAAGCACAGCAAGCTTACTCGAGAAGTTGTGGAAGAGAGAGAAAAGAAAAAGATACTTGGAAATATGTCATAGGGTCCTCTTTTCTACGAATCAATAGTCTAAAGTAGGCCAATTTAAATTTAGGTCATATCATTCATGTTCCAACGTTTTAAGTAAACTTCGGAGTTGGTATTCCAATTAACTTATCTCATTGGGATCCGCGCGTGGATTAGCCAATCACCTCTCTACGCTTGCCACATTTTGCATGTACGGTTCGGGCACACGCGTGCCCTTGGATTGGTCCCGTGTCTCACGCATAATAATAATACTATAAGAGACTAGTCGAGAATAATTTTTGCTTTGGTACCTCTTATTTTTATCTTTTAAGACCATTCGCATCTCTGTCCCTGCTACAGTGCGTGCAGACGTGTCTCTATTCTCAGTTTTTCAGTCCACATTCCTATCCCTGTTAGATCATCTGCATTGGTGCCCCCGCTACAGTGCACATTCTGAGCGCCACGTCAGCCTCGTCCCTGCTCTCTGTTTTCAGCTCACAGTGGTGTTCTCGCTATAATGCGCGCCCTGGAACGTCAGCTTTTTTCTCAGCTCAGTTTTTTTTAAATTCAGCTAATTGTATCAAACTCGAGTATTTTTCGTGTTTATTTCGAAATGCGAAAATTTACGAAATATAAATTTTATAAAATTCGAAATATATTACATATGTTTTTCAATTAAATATAGGGTAAATTACTCTCAGGCCCCTGAGTTTTGTACGAATTTGTGGTAGGGCCCCTGTATAATTTGAATTAGATATAGGACCACTGCTTTTAAACGAAATATTTGTATTAGGTCCTCGGTCACCGGAATAGAGGATTTCTTCCGGCGAGGGTCCCTGCGAAAAGACCATAGTGCCCCTCACTCGAAACTTAAGTCAACAGTTTAAAAAAAAAATACTTTTACCAATCTTCAAAATTACATTTACCTCTTCCCTCTTCCCGTTAAAAAAAATTACTCTCCACGAACCCATCTCGACGTCGGGACCCATCCTCGACAACGACGAACCCAGGCAACGACGAACCCAGGCGCGACGAACCCAGGTGCGACGAACCCAGGCAACGACGAACCCAGGCGCGACGAGGAACCTCATTGACCTGCATTGCATATTTGAACCCTAATTTCAATCGGTAAGGTGCTCTTTAAACTCCGTTTAAACTCTTTAAACTCGGTATGGCGTGCCCGCCCTAATTTTTTGGTTCTCTTTCATGTTTATACTTGCATGGTAGTTCTTATGGGTTCAAGACAACATTCGTTAGAGTTTGTCCTTGAAGGAAAGTCACAGGTCTACGATAATATCGACCCGGACTACTACAACTACCGATTGTTGAGACGGCATGCTTACCAAGCTTTTCAAATTAAATCATCAGTTTGCAAGTACAGGGTAGGATGTGGGAGAGTAATTGGCAGTGATGATGATGTGATGTGGATGTTTGACTTTTATAAGGATGATGAAGTGATTGTCATATTTATTGAACCAGATGAGTCAGGAGTTCCTGTTACCATTGTTAGTCCGAAGGGAAAGGTACTATTCAATCGCACTGTGAAAAGTCCAATTCGGAGGCTGAGTTGGAAAGGTGAGGATAAGCACCTTCATTCTGAAACCGTTGTTGAGCTTAGTTCAGATGAAGATGTCTCTGATTCATATGGGTTACAGCACGAAGAAGAAGATGGAAGTGAAGATGCATCTATGTACTCCAGTGAACATGGTGGCTGTTCTGAAGATGCTTCAGACAGTTCTGAATTTATTTATGCATATGGTAATTGGCAAGATGGTGATGGTGATGAAGAATATGGTAATTGGCAAGAGGCAGATGAAGAAGATGGTAATTGGCAAGATGGTGAATATAACTATGCAGGTGGTGAGCAATATGAATATGATTTTGCAGGGGGTGATCAATACGGGCCGTGGGGAGATCTTCCAGATGATCAAGACTACTATAGTGGTCAGTTGACTTATCCAGGTTGGGGTGCAGGTGTTAAAGTTGCAGAAGTTGATGATGATGTAGGAGGAGATAACGATGGAGGGGATAATGCTGGAGGGGATGATCATGGAGGGGATGGTGTACAAGGTGCAGAGGCTGATGATGGAGGGGACGATGATAGTGATGATAATTTTAAGGTGTCGCCTTTCATATACTCATCAGAAGATGAACTTACTAATGCTTCCTTTATGGTAGATGAGAATGACATGGATTATGAAGAAAATCAGAATGTACAAGCTCCTGAAAATGTAGTAGAGAGTTCTGATTTTTCATCTGTTGATTACAATGATCTCAAAGTGAATGAGAGTGAAGTTGAGAGTGGAGAAGAGGGTGCCACAATGCTAACCAGGGCCAAAAAGATTAAGATTAAGATGGACCCTGTTAGGGACTATGGTGGAACCTGGTTCCATGGTGGGCAAGGCCAAGACATTGTCTTTGAAGTGGGTCATGTATTCAAGGACCATGAAGCTTTTAGGAATACATTGAAAGATTACATCATAAAGGGTGGATATGATATCAAATTTATCAAGAATGAGAAGAGACGGGTTACAGCAGCTTGTGTTGGAGCAAGTGGGAAGTGCCCTTGGAGGATCCATGCCTCGACACTACTTGGTCAATAAACCTTTATGATCAAAACCTTACAAGATGAACATATGTGCATACATGATGGAGGATCCTATTGGGCAACACCAAAATAGAGTGCACGACAGATTAAGCATCTGTTGGATGCTAATCCAAATCTGGATAATAAGACACTTAGAGCATCACTTGAAGCGTGGGGTGTCAATCCATCATCATGGAAATTATGGAAAGCTAAGGCACTGGCAAGATCAGATAAGCAAGGTTCTCATGAGTATTCCTATGCCAAGCTGCATATCTACACTGAGCTTCTAGCATGCTACAACCCAGGCTCTATTGTGCAATTAGAAGGGCAGCCACAAGCCAATCCAGAAGACCCAATTGTTTTCAGAAGATTGTTTGTTTGCTTGTTTGCTGTAAAGCATGGATTTGAGCAAGGATGTAGTCCATTCCTGGGAGTAGATGGCTGTCATCTTAAGGGTCCATTTGGAGGTGTTTTACTATCTGCAATCGCACTCGATGTGGACAATTCAATCGTACTTGTTGTATGGGCAATTGTGGATAAAGAAAATGGAGATAACTGGTCGTAGTTTATGAATCTACTGGCTACATCTTTAGGACACCATGCGAGTGGCAAGGCGCTCACTATTATGAGTGATGGCCAAAAGGTTATATTCTCAAGCTCAACTATTTTATGTTTATGACTTAAAATGTTCTAGCAGACTATGTGTTTATGTTACAGGGACTAGGAGAGCAGATTGAGGATGCTTTCTCTAATGTGAGAGTGAGGAGGTGTGCTAAACACATTGCTGCAAACCTGTTGGCTACTTTCAGAGGAGAGGAAGATCTGGAATCATATTTCTGGCAGCTTGCTTATGCAACTACCAGACCTGATTTCAATAGGGCTATGGCACTACTGAAATTTGCTCGGATTCCACCCAGAAAATTTGGAGCTACAATGTTGACTCCAGCTGAATGGCTTGACAGAATTCCTCATGAAAAATGGGCCAGGTTTGCTTTTGATGATTATGTGAAATGTATGGAGGTTACCAA
Source organism: Hypericum perforatum (assembly GCA_012979155.1). Classification (NCBI taxonomy): domain Eukaryota; kingdom Viridiplantae; phylum Streptophyta; class Magnoliopsida; order Malpighiales; family Hypericaceae; genus Hypericum; species Hypericum perforatum. The sequence continues at coordinate 38,893 of SOPF01020087.1, forward strand.
CAACTTAGTAGAGTCTTTTAACAAGTGGATATTGGATATTAGAGAGCTACCTATTGTGGACCTACTTGATAAGTTGAGACAGAAATTGATGACCATGGCACATAAGAGGTATGAAAAGGCTACCAAGTGTAGGCACTCTGTTGCTCCTAAAGTTCATAAGGAGTTGAGAAAGTTAAGTGATTCATGTAGACAGTGTAAGATTTTGCCATCTAGAAATATGGAATTTGAGGTCATACTTGAAGGCAAAAGTTCATGGTTGAATTGGAAAGAACACGGACCTGTTCATGTTATGTTTGGCAGCTCAGTGGTGTGCCATGTGTTCATGCTGTAGCCTGTATAATCTCAATAGGAGGTGATGTGGTAGAATATGTGCATGAATATTTGAAGGTCTCCATGTGGAAGAAGACTTACGAGCTTGGAGTTCATGCCTTACCAGAAGCTGATCTAGATCCAGGTAGTAGCTTACCTAGATAATGTTCCACCTAAGTTGACTAGACGAGCTGGCCGGCCAAAGAAATGCAGGACAAGGCAAGAGTTTGAGCGTCTTGCATCCCAGCGAGGTAATACTACCAAGTGTGCCATCTGTGAGATTTTGGGCCACAATAGGAGATCATGTGGAGGTGCACCCACCAATGACAAAGGCAAAAAACCTATGGTAAGAAGATTGTTTATTCATCATGTTGTTGGTAACATCCTGTTGTTAGTCTTAACTTATTCACAAAACATTGGCTTTTGTGCAGCGCATGGGAGGAAAAGGTGGAAAAGGAGGAAAAAGAGGAGTAGCACATGGGAGCTTGGGACCACAACCCACTACTATGGCATCACAAACTGCCACTTCTTTCCAATTTGAGGCTTCCAGTAGTGGGCATCCAGGTGCTTCAACCAGCACAAACCCAACAGCTTCGATAAGTGAAGGTCTAGGAACTCCAAAGTTTGGAACTCGAAGAGGCAGAGGGCGTGTAACTAGAGGTCGTGCAGCTGAAGGTCATGGAGCTAGAGGTCATGGATCAAGAGTTCGTGTAGCTAGAGGTCGTGGAGATGGATCAACTTAGATCAGCTCATGTTTTATTTTGTCGATGTATTTTGAATGTTAGAATTGGAACATCGTATGCTTTTTGGCTTAACTTCGTTTGAAGTTGTCTTTCATATGCTTGTTGAACATTAAACAAGTTTGTCGCTAAACTTAAGATTCTCATTTTATCGAAGTTTAGGTGTTGACATATGTTTGTTGAACAAACCTATTCTTTGACTTAGTTTGGAGTATGGATGTTTGAAGTATGGATGTCACCAACACCTAGATTTTCAACCTTAAAGAAGTGAATCTGAAATGGTTACAAACTTTGTTGCCTTACAAGTTCACTTTCTAAACATCAACTGGAAAAACATAAAAAGGTTACAAATAACTAACACCAAAATCAATCTTTCCAGGAAAGCTACGTTATTGTTTGCCCGCTGTTTCACAAAGTCCTTCATCGTTCTTATTTCTTCTGCAAGCTGATCAACATTTGTCCGACCGAAGCCTTCTTCTTTCCTTACAGCACCAAGGTTGGATCGATCATCTTCGCTGAATGCCCGACCGCCATTAAAAGAGCGATCACGTAGAACACACCACCCAATCCATTTACAACTTTTTTTCTCACAAGCATAATACAATCTCCCATTATTTTTTTCAGATTCGGAAATTTTCACCAAAGCACGAATCCCACATTTACATTCAATATTCTTGTAGCGTGCATCATCTTCAACCTCATACGAAATGTTAGAGGAGGACATTTTCAAACTACCGAACTTTGGAATCTACCTAAGCTTGAACTTCAGATTTCACAAACCTCGACACTTCCAGCTTCGACGAAATCCCAATCTTCAGCTTTCACCCCGACCTCCAGCTTCAGCTTTTACCCCGACCTCCAACTTCAGCTTGCTTTCACCCCGACTTAAACCTGACCTTCAACTTTGCCCTCCAAGCTTCGACTTCGACCAAACTCCGACTTCCAGCTCAGCCTTGAACTCGACCTTCAGCTTTGACCTCCAAGCTTCGACTAACGCCCCACCTTCAGCTTTGACCGGACCCTCAGCTACGACCCAACCTTAGAGAAGAAGATTGGGGAAGAAGACGGAGATAATGGACATTGGGTAAAGTATGAGTAAAAAATTAGGGTTTGACAAGTATTGGGAGAGATTTATACTTAATTGGTTTGGTAAAAGTGTTTTTTTTTAAACTGTTGACTTAAGTTTCGAGTGAGGGGCACTATGGTCTTTTCGTAGGGACCCTCGCCAGAAGAAATCCTCTGTTTCCGTGATGGGGGACCTAATATAAATATTTCGTTTAAAAGCAGGGGCATTATATCTAATTCAAATTATACAGGGGCCCTACCACAAATTCGTACAAAACTCAGGGGCCTGAGAGTAATTTACCCTTAAATATAATATGTTGTTTAAGTATATAAGTGCATGCGTTAGGGTTTAAGGTTAGGTTTAGGGTTAGGGTTATGGTTAAGGTAAGGGATAGAGTTTAGAGTTTATAATTTACATAAAATTATACTACATTCTATAATTTATATTAAATTATATTAAAATACAAATTTTATATCAAATTACATAACAATAACAAAGGTTTAGGGTTATCAGGGGTTTAAGGGTTAGGTTTTAAAGAGTTTAGAGGTTTAAGGTTTAAGGGTTAGGTTATCAAATAACATATAAATTACATAAAAATACATAATTTATATCAAATAACATAAAAATATAAAAATTACATCAAATTACATAAAAATATGAATTTACATCAAATTTACATCAAATTACATAAAAATACATAAGTTATATCAAACTACATAATTTATCTCAAATGTCATAATTTAAACAATACAAACGAGATTATTGTACTAAACTAATTTTATAAAATTTTGAATAACATTAAATATATATATATATATATCAAACATAATATTGCAAAATTGTACAAATATTTTTTTACAGTTTTTTTAATCCAAAAAATCTAGTTATTTGGATTCAAAATTTGTATAAAATTATCAAAAAATTATAAAAAAAATTTTAATTGGACAAAAAAGTCAAAAAAAAGTAAACGAAATTTTTCTGAATTTTTTATTTTTTTTATTATTTAAAAAAAATATTAAAATATTAACATATTACCCCGGGCGACGTGGCCCAATCAGAGGGGGCCACGTTGCTCGGGGCGAGGCGCGCCCCACTGACATGCATGGGCGCCACGAGGTTTTCCTCGTGCCACGTGGCGGCCCGGGGCATGAGACCACCCTGCTGCGGGTGGTCTTACAGTGTTCGTGCTCTGGGCGCCACGTTAGTCGTGTCTTTTCTCAGTTTTTCAGCCCACATCCCTGCCCTTGCTATAGTGTTCGTGCCCTGGGTGTCACGTCAGCTTTTTTTTTCAGCTCATTTTTTTGAAAATGCAGCTAATTGTATTAAACTCGAATATTTTTTCGTGTAATTTTGAATACGCTAAATTAAAAATCGAAACACACAATTTTTGAATTGGAAATTTTATTAAAAGTTTCAAATTACAAAAAGAACTACGAAATTCAAGAAATAACATAGATTTTCAAATTACATAACGAATTATCACTACTAGACTTAGTTCAAACGTGCTCAACTAAGTCTTTACGGAGAGCGATATGGGCTTCTCTATTCTGAATCTGAGAATCAGCTATCATGAAAAAAACTTGATAGAGATTCAATGCGTTGAGTAGAGTATTCGTAGTTTGTAGGGGTGCTACTCCCTGCTGATTCGTTGAAGAATTCTTCTGGACAATAAAGTCCATATCCATCACGTTCATCTTCCACTATCATATTATGCAGTATGATACAAGCAATCATAACTTTTCCAATGAACATTTAATTCCAAAGAAGATATTGATTTTTTATGAATGCAAAGCGAGCTTGAAGAACTCCAAATGCCCTCTCCACATCCTTTCTGTATCCTTCTTGATGTTCAACGAACATCTTTAACTTCTGGATAGATGGAGCTGCTATTGACTTCACAAAGGTAGCCCATTGTGGATATATCTCATGAGTGAGATAATATGACAACTCTTTATGGGTTCTATTGACGGTATAGCTCACTTTAGGTGCACGACCTTCTAAAACATCAGAAAAAATAGGAGACTGTTGTAACACATTGATATCATTACAGGTACCTAGTATTCCAAAGAAGGCGGGCAATATCCATAGATCATATGAAACAACCACTTCTAAGCGGTTGGACAATTCTTCCATTCTCAATGCATGCAATCGATACTGCCTATCATGCCTGGGAAACCACGTTGCTCTGCCACATGCAGTAGACGAGTGAGATCTTGTTTATTGAGCTTCCTTAGATACTCTGCGCCAAAACAAGCCATGACACCATCTATGAATTTCTCAAAAGCTTGTCGTGTTATAGATTCGACAATTCTAAGATATTCATCCATGACATCCGCTGCTAAACTGTACGCAAGAACTCTCATTGCTGTAGTACATTTTTGAAAAGCCAAAAGTTCGAGTCTCCCTATAGCATCATATGATTGTTGAAAGTAAGGATCAACGGCACTCACCGCTTTAACTATTCGAAGGAACAAAGGTCTGTGCATACGAAAGCGATGTCGGAATATATCAGCTTCATATGTTGGCAATTCAGCAAAATAATCCTACACCAAGTGCTCTCCACCAAGCGCTCATTCCCGGTTGATATAATGTCTTGGTGCACGAGAAATCGCCGCAGCTTGCCTCCTTCGAACAGCCGCCTTTTCAGCACGAATGTTGGCTTCTATTGTGGCTTGCCATTACTGCATATAATTGATTACTAACCTATTGTCTTCCTCTCTTGAACTATCATGAAAATGAGAACTAGAATCTGAACTATCGGAACTCGGAATAATCGGATCCATACTTTCTTTTTTTTTCTAAAAAGAGGAGAGGATTTGGTGTGAAAATTTATGAACAAGGTGTATCAATTTATAGATTTTTCAAATGATTTTGGACCACACATTTTTTCAATAAATTTGGACCACACATTTTTCTCATTATTTGGATTCAAAAATTGTATAAAATTTAAAAAAATTTAAAAATTTATTTTTACAGAAATATTGAAAAAAAATTTAAAAAGAATTTAGAAATTTATTTTATTTTTTTCCATTTTTTTCAATTTTTTTTAAACAAAAAAAATTCTGACTTAGCGACGTGACCAAATCAGAGCGGGCCACGTCGCCCAGGATGCGACGCAGCTATAGGGGCGAGGAGTGCCTCGCTGACACATGAAGGCGCCGCGCATGTCAGCGAGGCGCGCGGCACGCGGCACGCAACGGGTGTGTCACTACGTGGCGGGCCGGGGCTGCACTCCCCGCCCATTGTAGAAGGTCTAAGGGTCATAAGATAGTTTAATATTAATTTTTTATAAGGATAACATAGGATAGTGGATGCCCATTTTTCTTCCAAAGGAAACGGCAATCTCACTCTCATACTTTTTTATTCATTCGGATTGACGACTAGAAAATGGTTGGACTTTGGTGACCTGTAATGTATGTTGCGTTCTTATATAATAAATGCCTATTCTCATCGTTTACATCTGGTTAAGATTTAATAACAACTAGATAAATTTTTAATGAAATGGACTAAAAAGTAGTATTTTATGTACAAAGATATTATAGGTATATCATTAGAATCCTAGAAAGTAAAAAATATAAGTATGAAAATTATTCATTAAAAATATTATGTAATCTTTAAAATCATGAAATTTTGTAAATAACTAATAAATTATATTACATTCAAAATTACAATTTTTTCAAAATCCAAAATTCTTATCATAAAAATCTATACTAAAAAGTTTTGGTGCATATTACCAAGCAAATTCAATGGACGATTAAAGTAAATTAGTATACAGATATCAATATTAAAATTAACTATTATCAATTTTAAATCACGATGACATGAGAACAAAGCCAAATAGAAAACACAGATTAGACTTGGGGATAATCAAGCTCGAACTTGTGTTTCCATCGCATCAATGTGATATTTTATTGCTGAGTTATATCTCTTCCCCGATTGAGAAATAGAATGAACTAATCGTAATGTAAATGGTAGAGAAACTCAATGCCAATATTCTTTAGCAACTTGGAGTCAAGCAGTGATTTTTTTTAGATTGAAGTTCTTTCTAAAAGGGAGCCATGCTTGCATTAGTTTGTTGTAAATAGTTCAAGGAAGGACTAATCTAGAGTTTCTTATCGGGTACACAGTCCCGGAAAATAAAAAAGGCTATGAAGTTGGTGATCAGAAGAATATGTGAACGTTAGAAAACTAATTAAGAATACAATCATAGAAAGAATGACTCTGGTTTTGTGTGCTGTCTAAGTTTTTTAATCTGAATATATATACAAGATTTTTTTTTTCACAATCAGATTATTGCAATTTGAGGCCCCAAAAAATAATTAGAAAGGAAATTTTTTCTACTATATTTAAATTTTAAAAAGAGATGTCAGATTTCGTGATTCTTTTTAATGGTTTTGTTAAAAATAAATTATCAAAAGGAGGAGCAAAGTGCCTAGGGAAGGCAATGGATAGGGTAGGGTATTGATAGTATCTAACATATACCTTAGTTTTTCTACTTGGATCCATACCCTATCTTGACCCTATGAATATCTTTTAGAAAGATCTAGACTCGGACTCTAGGGTCTAATCAAAGATTCATGTCAAAGCTATAGACCTGTTATTTTATATCATAATTTTAAATTTTTTAATATAATCCATATAAAAATTAAGAAAAAATAAAGTATATAATAAAAAATAATATCAAACTAAATTTAAATCAAATAGTAACATTTAATCTATTTATATAAACATGGTTCAAAAGTTATCAATAAACTCATAAGTGTTAAATATAACGTGCAAAAATTAAATTATTTCTTGCTAACTTTTCATGTGACTTATGAATAATTTTTTTGATTATTTTTTTGCTCACTTCTTGCTTATGTAATTTAATTCTTCTCAACATTTTCTACATCTGAATATCAAGTTTAATTATTTAATCAGTTATTTAAATTTTGATATTTTGATTTAAAAAATATAATTATATATACCTAAAATTTCAATGTCGTTAACCAGCATTTTAATTGCTTTTGGATATCAGCAGTCCAAGCATGATCATTCCTTGTTTACTTTGCAGTCCACTGCAGCTTTTACAGCAATTTTGGTGTATGTTGATGATATTATCATTACTAATAGCTCGATGACTTCTATTTGTAATACTAAGAAGCATCTTGCGCATACTCTGAAGCTCAAAGATTTGGGTGACTTGAAGTATTTTCTTGGACTAGAAGTGGCTCGGACATCCATGGACTGCACATTTGTCAAAAGAAATATGCTTTAGAAATCTTGAAAGATGCTGGTTATCTTAGTTGCAAGCCTCGTAAATCTCCAATTGATGTCAATAGTAAGTTATCTTCTCTTTGTAATGTTCTGGAATCTTGCTTGGTGACTTAGCTTATGATTCAGATGGAAAACCAACTATCAAGATTACAGTGGATAAGAAGTCAATTGTAGAGGATTCGGTTCATTATCGTCGACTGGTTGGAAAACTTCTCTATCTGACAATGACACGTCCTGATATTAGCTTTGGTTCAACAACTTAGTCAGTTTCTCACCAATCCTCGAGACAAACATCTGCTGGTTGCTTATCATCTTTTGAAGTACATCAAGTCTTGTCCTGGTCTTGGTCTCTATTATCCAACACGAGGTGATTGTCAACTCAAGGCTTATTGTGATAGCAATTATGCAAACTATGAAGATACACGTAGGTCCATTACTGGATACTATGTGTATCTAGGTAATTCTCTTGTATCATGGAGGGCAAAGAAACAGGAGACAGTCTCTTATTCTTCTTCTGAAGCCAAGTATCGGGCTTTGTCTCAAACCACTCGAGAGATAGTATGGTTGATGTATATTCTTACTGATTTGGGCCTCAGCTCGCTTACTCTTGTGTTAATTTATTATGACAACAAATCAGCTATTCACATTGCTAAAAATCTTGTATTTCATAAGCATACCAAGCATCTGGAAGTTGATTGTCATCTAGTACGAGAAAAGGTGTAGCTTAGGCTAGTGAAGTTGTTTCATATGCGTACTCAATATCAATTGGTTGATTTGTTTACCAAGGCACTTACAATTCAACGCTTTGATTTTCTTACAAGTATGTTTGGGACTTCTAGACATCCACAGTCCAACTTACGGGGGTGTATCATCGATTGAGAAGACTCGTCTCATGCACGAAGAACCATCAGATAAGTTGTGGGATCCCGAGGACCAAAATAATGTAGCAGCAGGGACCTGAAGGTTGAAGCAGCAAAGCTAGAAGAAATTAATTGACGTTTAATTTCCACCCGTGGGGACTTAATGGTATAGATCCAAGAACTACGGTACTAAAGAGAACTATGCCACACACGAGATGGAACCAGCTCGACAGGCTGCCAAGTGTCCGTCTCTGATAGCTTAGTTAAAAATAAATAGCTAATCATTGTAAATGATTAACTGATTCTTCTTTTCCAAACTTCAATAACTGATTTTGACGGTTATGAGCTTAGGAGCTTCTTTAATGGCATCTTAGCCATTTCTTCACCAAATTTGATCGTTCTTATTTCTATTGGTTCGTATTCAAGTTTCTGTTAGTTCTAACAACGGATGTCGAGAGAAATTTTCCGATCTAAAAAGCATCACAATTGAACTTCAAGATTCCATCATCAAATAAGCATGATCTATACCAGCGGGGATCCTAAACCCGACACTCCTCCGTCTTATACGCACCACGCAGTCCACGCCACATATTTAAAGACGCCCACGCTTCAATCTCTCTCCCTCACTATAAACCTCGTTCCCCTGTCCGTCTCATTAACCTGTCTTCTGCCTTACCAGAAGAAACAACTACTTGACCCAGACGACAATAAAATCCAAAGCGGTGAGCCTCCTCCTGGAGGAACATGGGTGCGACGGTTTACAAACCATCTTACTATTTCTCCTGGCCGAGACCAACCTCACTTCCGCTCCCTGTTCCCGGTATATTAAACGCTCATAAAAGAAGAACAAGGAGGGCCCAGTTGGCCATTTGTTACGTGCTGGAGGAGACCAGTAGGGAGAATCCGGTGGTGAGCGTGGCCGGGGAGGACGCGAAGGATATATATGCGGTGGTTCCGGAGAAGTTGGCAAGGAAGAAGCCGGAGAGGGAAACGTACTTGGGCATCACTTCCATCGTCGCTGTGGCCGTTTACTTCCAATTTGAACTGGTTGCACTTCTCAGACAATGACTCGAACTTGAAATTAAGAGAAATAAAAACAGAATTTTGTAATTTTAGTGCCATTTATTTGAGTTATTAAGTCGATTGGTGTTGCGTGGATGGAATAGGGAAGGGAGGTGCCCTTGTCTGAAATATTCGGTCCATTCGCGCTCTCCATCGTTGCGGCCGTAAGTTTTTGATCGAAATTAAACTAGTTTAGTTCGTGATATCAAATATTATAAACCATAAAAATCAATTCAACTTGTAATTTTTCTTTTCTCGTTTGGT